>JARHVA010000230.1:6555000-6562432 GCA_037957365.1 Torreya grandis | reverse complement strand
ATCAAGACATATGTAGTTCTCCCACTTAATGTGCTTTGTGAAATAGTGTTATATATATGAAAAAATGCTAATTGGGTGTGCTTGAGGTGGCTAGGGACTAGTGTGAGGATTTGGATATGATTGTAGCTATATTGGATGGTTGTATGCAGAGAATAGGGAAATTTACCTCAGGGGTTTTGCTTGTATTCTTGCTTTCTTTATAATATTTTCCAACCTCCTTATAAATGAACTTTGAATGGGCTTTTATAGATATCTATTGGTCATGGGTTAAATGTATTTGCACTAGGCCAACAAGATGAAGGATAAGAACTAGAAGGAAATAACCATTGGAACTCAAAATTCAATTAGACATGAGTGCCAAAATAGGACACCCTAGGGTCCGATGCTATAGTCCATGTTGGGCACTCCTATCCTATAGATGCAGGACCTTAGGGGGATAGGATTGGCCTAGGAAATGCTACTTGACTGAGGTAGAATGGTCATTTGGAAAGCTCGAGATGACTAGGAATAAGCAAAAAGGTTTCTAAAAAGGTCATGAGAGAATGCAAGGAAGACTTATGGGTTGGGTATCATAACCCATACTCAAGCTACCAATTTTGATATTTTACATGACTAAATTTACCCCCCCCCTTGATTTTAATGATACAAAAAAGTGAAATACTAGGATAAAAGAAAGTATAAATCATACATGAACTTACCTACAAGGGTGAAGCTCATGAAGTTGTGTGTCAATAGAGAGAGCACATCGTGAAATGTAAATTTTCAAAATAAAATCAAGAGTAGATCAGTTATTACTAGACATGCTATGTTTAAAGTAAAAATTTACAAAATATACGTAAAGAGAGAGGAAGACAAAGGAATGAATACACCTCATCAGATATGTGAACCAATACAAAACTTGTTGTGATGATAAGTGATGTTGGGTATGTTATGAATTATGTTGTAATAAGAGTAATATCACAAATGGATCTAAGTGCTCAATTCTCTAAAAATGGCTCAGGAATGCAAAGGCTGGCCCTTTTCCTCCATCATCACTCACTAAGTAAAACTATGTGATCATGTATGTGTTAATTAGTGTTTGGACTATGTTTCTAGTCCCTTTGAGTAGGTGGCTTAGGAATACAAAGGCTATCTAGTCCTTTGGCTCCATCATTGCCCTATGAAGTGAAACTATGAACTGATACTAGTATGAAATGTGTGTCATATGAGATGGCTCCTTGATCCCATGAATGTTCTGTAATCTGAAAATGTGGTGTGGATAGTTGAATGTGTGTTGGAAGCTAGGCCAGTCTTGGCCACTTAGAAAGGGTAGAGATTAGGCTTGTGCAAAAGCCACTCCAAAATAGGGCAATAGGATTATGTGGAAGCCACTCAAAAATGATGCCAAACATCTATAGATGAAATAAGGTACACAACTATTGATAATGCCTAATAAATGCCATAAACTACAAAAAGGAGAAAGCAAATGTGCCATGTACTTTACCCCCATTCACTGACGTCTATAACATGGATTCTTATTTGGAAGTTATATCAACTGCCTAATCTAAACTAGAAGTGAGAGCCATCATGTTATGCATGATGCCCCCTATATATAGATTTTATGAGAAAAAATATACTAGAAATGTTGATTTTGAACTGAACTATTGTTGAAAAAACTATAAATGTACTTACTTTTCTTTTATTTATGTAAAATCTAGTTTTTTTGTTGTTTGGATAGGAGCACTAAAATAGGACACCCTATTGTTTGATGCTATAGTCCAAAGTTGGAAATCTTGTCCTCTGTTGATTTTGAAGATTTTTATGTAATTATCACTATTTGTCTAGTTTGTTCTACCTAGTTTAAACTCTGGTTATTTTTCTAGGTGTTTTAATAAATTGAATTTTGACTAGTTAGAGGCTCTGATATCTGTGATAAAACACTATTTTTTGGCCCCCACTTATGAGGGTAGGAATGAAGACCCTGCAATGACTATCTTTAGAAGAAATATCCCTATAAGTGTGTTATGTTATGAAAATACATGATATAACAATGATAATTAACAATATATCTCAAGATATAGCATGGTTTGTAATGGAGATTGTTAGATCAACAAGGATATACTTAGATAAATGTAATAATGTAATAACATGTGTAATATAATGAACTGGAACTAGAAGTTTGGTTCGTTGTTAGTTATTAGTTTTTAAGGAGGGATGAATCATGATGTTCATCATTACATCCAATAAATTAAGAGAATTCATGATGTGGATCATGGAATTTCAAATAGTTAAGAAACAATCAAGCAGCATGCACACAAGGCAAGAAGCAAGAAACATGCAAGAGTGGCCAAAGGACAAGCAAAAAAGTGACATGGGCACATGTTACTCAAACTAGAAATAAAACCTACAATTCATGTTCAAATGCCACATACACATAAAATTGAAACAAGCAAGGTTGGCATAAGGGCCATAGGTACATAGGAGAGTAAAAGCAAAGGACATTGGCAAATGCCCTAAGGTACATACAAGACATAAAATAGGAATTGGGAAATGCAATATTATCTAGCTATGCAAAGAAATAAAGGAAATCATGTGATATGATAGAAATACAATCATATATAACTAATCAAAGCAAGAAGTGAAAGTATGCAAGACATGTAGTACAAGACTAGGTAGATGCTAATAAATACACAAGTGTTATATAATAGTGAATATTGATAAAGTGATATGTGTAAGATAGTAAGTAGTGTACATCGTCATGATAACTTAGAGTGTGTGGTGTAGGAATGACATAACCTAGATGGTGTATTAATGTAAGAGATGCCCCCAGTGGGTAGATATATTGACGTATGTCTCGAATGTAGAATTAGGATGCCCCCTCAATGGGAAGAGTGAAGAAATAAAGGATTTGGATGTCACTACACACACTCAAAAAATATCAAGTGAATCATGTTAATGTAGATAAATTGAAAAACAATAGCATAAAAAATAAATCTAATTCTAGAATGGTAGCAAAAATTTAAATCATGGATAATGCATACAATTGAAATATTTTTAGAATTTTTTAATATTTGATTTTTTTTTTCATTTGATAATTTTTGTAATTTGTTTTTTTTGGTATTTTTGGAATTTTTAGATATATACAATCAATAATAAGAAGACTATGTACAAGTAAGAAAAAATAAAGTATGTACAAGTAATCGAAAGAAAGTTATATACAAGTAATTTTGAAAAATTATGTACAATACAATGTGTGAAATGAAATACTATACATGGAATCTATATAGATGTATAATATTCATTGGATTTTTGTGTTTCTCTCCTTCAAGTGAGGCTAGATGATACACTTTAGGGCTAATATTTTCAGTAATAATGTATGAACCTATCTAATTTGGTTTGAATTTTACTTTGATTTCTTCTTTGGCATTGACATTGCAAATATTTTCTTTGAGAATGAGATCATTAACTTAAAATTATTTGGTGTTAAATAATTTATTGGAGGATCATTTTATATGTTAATCATAGATTCTAAGATGTTATACTACTTGAATTCATGTGTGATTTAACTTCTTGAGCTAGTGTAGATGCTTTTCAGGATACTGGTCTTCAGTGAGAATAACTTTAAGGGAGACACAAAAAGATGGGATTTATAATTCTAGTGGTAAAAATACTTATGTGCCATAAATTATTGAATAAGGAGTGTCTCTTTTGGGTGTACAAATACTTGTGTGATAGGCCCATAATGCAAAGACTAGTTAATTGTTCCAATAATCTCTGAATTTGGTAACTATTTTGCTCAAAATGTTGTTGATGGTTTTATTGGTAGCCTCTGCTTAACTGTTTCCTTATGGGTAGTATGGAGTGGATAACATGTGTTTAATCTTATATTTTGTGTAAAATTGATTGATATTTTTGTTCTTTAATGATGTTCCATTATCGAAAATGATAGTTTGGGTAGGTCAAAGTGTGAAATAATGTGATTCATGAGGAAGCTATAAATGTCCTCCCATGTGGTAGATTGAAGTGGAATGGCTTACACCCACTTGGTAAAGTATTTTGTAGCTATGAATTATGCCCATTGACATATTTAGGGTTAGTTTTTCCAATAATATCAAATCCCCATAACATAAATGGCCATGGAGAGATAATAGGTTACAATTATTGTGATGATGCATGTTGTAGGTTATTGTGTCATTGACATTTTTTTGCATCAATTTGCATATTATAAACATTCATCTTCCATGGTGGGTTATAAGTACCCTTGTCAAATAAATTTGTGTGACATGGCCTTTCCACTAAAGTGATGACCACACTCACTATCATGTATTTGTGTAAGATCAATTTTGGCTTCTATTAAATTCAAACATCAAAGTAATTATCCATCAAAGGATCACTTAGAAAGGTATCTGCCAATGATTACATAATGGAGTGCTTATTTTTGTAACTTACAATTACCATTTTGTGAAAAAGTGTCTGGTGTAATGGATTTGCTTATAAATACTAGATAACCACTCTAGAGTTGTGTAACTATGTGTAGTGACTAAGATAGAAAGGGTAATCAAATCTACATTAGAAATTTATGGCGATTATAATAATTTAATTATGAAAATAGATTGATCATCATTGATGTTGATATGAATCAAAGATGTAGTACTTGCCATTGGATCTACATTTTGGTTATCTTTTCTTGGTACATAATCTATAGAAAAGTAGTTGAACGAAGATGATAAACATTGTACCATGTTTTGATATGGGATAAGATGTTCTTATTTTGTTTGATAGACATCATTGACATGATTGAACATAAGTTGGGAATCATCAAAGACTTGAATAGATATAATTTGGAGAGACTGGGTGGTAAATAGAACTAAGATAAGTGCTTAATATTTTATGGTGTTGGTGCAAGGAAAGCTTAATCGATATGCCATAAGAACTATGTGACTAGAAGGGTCAACAAAGACAATGCCTACCCCTGTAATGGATGAACATTGAGAACCATCAAATAACATGGTCCAAGTGTTAGAATGAGTATGATGGGTATTTAAATAACCTCTAAATGTGTCACTAATGAGATTGGTGTCTAAGAGTGGTGTGATTACCAATTGGTCTGCAATGATTTGGCCCTTTATTGATTTACAGAGAACTATATTTAAGTCAATATCTATTAATAACATGACCCATTTTATAATACGACTAGAGAGATGTGGTTTTGCCATTAGAAAATTCAAGGGATATGATTTTTTGATAACCTAAGTCTCATTATTGACCATGTAATGTCAAAGTTTTTGTGTGACAAAAACTAATGCTAGACATAGTTTTTATATTGTAGAATAATTTTTTTCATAATCAACCAATGTGTGATTGATGTAATAAAGTGCTCACTTGGTAGGTTGATCATCACGTTGTTCTAAGAGTGCTCCTAATGCATGATCTATTGCTGATATATATAGTAAAAAATGCCTATCAGGTATAGGTGGTACTAAAATAGGCATATTAAGAAGATATTGCTTGATTGTATTGAATCTTTCTTGACAGGCTTGGTCCCAAACAAATTTTGTATCTTTATTTAATATTCAAGTGAATGAATGAGTTTTATCATCAAATTAAGCTACAAATTGATGGATTTCTTTGGAATTATTAGGTTCAACCTCTATGGCATGTTGGGAAATAATAAAACCTAAGAGTTTTCCTGATGTAATTCCAAACACACATTTTTTTGAGTTTAATCAAACATTATATTGCCTGAGTCTTTGAAATATCTTTCTTAAATCAATAGTGTTATGTTTTCATTATTTGGATTGAGATAATATATCATTGATATAATATTCAATAGTATGGTGAATCAATTCATGAAAAATATGCATCATAATACACTGATATGTGGCTCTGACATTTTTTAATCCAAAAGGTATGACAATGTAACAAAATTTACCCATAGGTGTTGTAAAATATGTTTCCTCTTGATATTCTTCAGTGATTTTGATTTGGTTGTATCCTTAAAATCCATCTATAAGTGATAACATTTCATACCTAGATGTGGAATCTATGATCCTGTCAATGTTAAGTAAAGGAAAATCATATTTTGGGCATGTTTTATTTAAATCTCAATAATTAGAACAACACCAAATTTGTCCATAGGGACTATATTACAAACCCACTCAGATTGTGCTACTATTCAAATGAATCCAGCATCTAAGAGGCATTGGATCTCATCTTTGACTAAGATAGCCACCTTAGGATGCATTTTGAATTTTTTTTGTTTAACTAGTTTAGCATCTGTGTATAAAGGAATCTGATGGACTACTATAGATGTATCAATTCTTGGCATATCTAAGTAGGACCAAGTAAATAGTTCTGTAAAATCTATTAAAGTTTGATGAAAATCAGTATCCTCTTCCTTTCATAACATAGAAACTAATAAAACAATGTGGGGATCCTGATTGGTTCAAAAATTAAAATTAATTGTTTCCTCATTAAGCAATGTGGAACAATCTAGTGTGTATAGGGTTATAGGAATAGTATCACCTAGATCAACTGGTATGTCTTGGGGATAATCTAGATTTTTTCTAAAGTATGCATGGGCATTTGTGTGATGAGGAAATATATTTTTATGATAACAAGATGGGAGGTCCTCACATGCTTCAAGAAATTATAAGAGGGATTCATTGTTAAATAATTCATCTAATGTGAACATATCTGGTGAAACCATATCATCAATGAGATCTGGATAGATCAATGATAATGTTGAAGTATGATTAATAGTGTGGGCTACTAGTATAATGGGTGGACAAAACTTTATATGCTTTGAAGTGGCGAAAGAAGGTTTATCATGAAGAAGGGTAAGTTGATATCCCAGCCCTTGCTTTCCATGTTGTGTTGATGCCTCAATAGGATTGGTGATTCCTTGTTCATGTTTTCCAAGACCTTTGTCGTGATATCCCAACTTATTAAGACATTTAAGTGAAAAAGGAGATGTAAATTGGTGATTTGATATTAGTGTTGGTACAAAACTTGGAATCTTCTGATCTGTTACATGGTGTGAGGGTACCCTATGAGTAGTGGGTCGTGTAGGTATATTATCGATATTAAAATGAAAAACATAATTTTGTGGAGGTTTGGCAACCTGGCAGTATTTAAAAGGTCCATTATCTATTGGGCATGTGTAGATGTATCCTTTGTGACTAAATTTTAGACAAGAATGGAGTGTAGAAGGGATTGCATACACATCATGAATCCAAGGCTAAACAAGTAATAAATTATAATTGAGGTCATTTGGCATGACTTGTCAAGTAGTTAGTAGTGTCTTAGGTCCCAAAGTAAGATTGAGGGTTATTTGACCCATGACTTTCCATGGAATGTTATCAAAACCTCTTATGTTCATATTGGAATAGTCTAGATCTTGAGGTTGTATATTAAGATGTTTAAGAAAAGAAATGTTACAAATGTTGAGTCC
>JARHVA010000230.1:6540000-6550000 GCA_037957365.1 Torreya grandis | reverse complement strand
ATCTTGAGGTGTCATAGATTTTAGTCATGATTTCATTGGCTAATATATGGAAACATTACCACATAGTTATAAATTTATTTTCTATTCCATTAGCTCTTTAAAAAATTTAAAATTATTTATAAAATTAAATAAAATATACAAATCAAGATATTAAAAAATACTCACTCACTTCTAAATTTTTTCATTACAAAGTGACATCAATTCCCTCACATATTATGTTCAAGTGTTTCATTTAATAGATATAATGAAACCAAAAGTTGTGTAAATGTATATAGTAATCAATAGTTAGAAATAAACTTAAATATTTATAAAGTGTACCATGATATTTTACATATAAACTATGAATGTTAAAATAAACATCTTAGTACTACTTTTATCCTAATAAATTAATTGAAAACATTTGTCTCTAGATAAATCAAATGATCCTTAAAGAATTTTTCAACTATCCTATAAATATTGAAAAATAAAATTATATAAAATTATTTAGAATAAATATGCACCTTTCATATAAAAAAAATAGACTTCATTTCATTTTAGGAGAGATTTTCTCAACTACCAACTAAGGTAAAATAATTGTCATCTTATTTTTTATAAGATGCACTAAACATGTATCCACACCCCTTGTATGGGCACACTGCCTACATATCAATACTCTAAAGAGGGATCAAGACATATGTAGTTCTCCCACTTAATGTGCTTTGTGAAATAGTGTTATATATATGAAAAAATGCTAAATTGGGTGTGCTTGAGGTGGCTAGGGACTAGTGTGAGGATTTGGATATGATTGTAGCTATATTGGATGGTTGTATGCAGAGAATAGGGAAATTTACCTCAGGGGTTTTGCTTGTATTCTTGCTTTCTTTATAATATTTTCCAACCTCCTTATAAATGAACTTTGAATGGGCTTTTATAGATATCTATTGGTCATGGGTTAAATGTATTTGCACTAGGCCAACAAGATGAAGGATAAGAACTAGAAGGAAATAACCATTGGAACTCAAAATTCAATTAGACATGAGTGCCAAAATAGGACACCCTAGGGTCCGATGCTATAGTCCATGTTGGGCACTCCTATCCTATAGATGCAGGACTTAGGGGGATAGGATTGGCCTAGGAAATGCTACTTGACTGAGGTAGAATGGTCATTTGGAAAGCTCGAGATGACTAGGAATAAGCAAAAAGGTTTCTAAAAAGGTCATGAGAGAATGCAAGGAAGACTTATGGGTTGGGTATCATAACCCATACTCAAGCTACCAATTTTGATATTTTACATGACTAAATTTACCCCCCCCCTTGATTTTAATGATACAAAAAAGTGAAATACTAGGATAAAAGAAAGTATAAATCATACATGAACTTACCTACAAGGGTGAAGCTCATGAAGTTGTGTGTCAATAGAGAGAGCACATCGTGAAATGTAAATTTTCAAAATAAAATCAGGAGTAGATCAGTTATTACTAGACATGCTATGTTTAAAGTAAAAATTTACAAAATATACGTAAAAGAGAGAGGAAGACAAAGGAATGAATACACCTCATCAGATATGTGAACCAATACAAAACTTGTTGTGATGATAAGTGATGTTGGGTATGTTATGAATTATGTTGTAATAAGAGTAATATCACAAATGGATCTAAGTGCTCAATTCTCTAAAAATGGCTCAGGAATGCAAAGGCTGGCCCTTTTCCTCCATCATCACTCACTAAGTAAAACTATGTGATCATGTATGTGTTAATTAGTGTTTGGACTATGTTTCTAGTCCCTTTGAGTAGGTGGCTTAGGAATACAAAGGCTATCTAGTCCTTTGGCTCCATCATTGCCCTATGAAGTGAAACTATGAACTGATACTAGTATGAAATGTGTGTCATATGAGATGGCTCCTTGATCCCATGAATGTTCTGTAATCTGAAAATGTGGTGTGGATAGTTGAATGTGTGTTGGAAGCTAGGCCAGTCTTGGCCACTTAGAAAGGGTAGAGATTAGGCTTGTGCAAAAGCCACTCCAAAATAGGGCAATAGGATTATGTGGAAGCCACTCAAAAATGATGCCAAACATCTATAGATGAAATAAGGTACACAACTATTGATAATGCCTAATAAATGCCATAAACTACAAAAAGGAGAAAGCAAATGTGCCATGTACTTTACCCCCATTCACTGACGTCTATAACATGGATTCTTATTTGGAAGTTATATCAACTGCCTAATCTAAAACTAGAAGTGAGAGCCATCATGTTATGCATGATGCCCCCTATATATAGATTTTATGAGAAAAAATATACTAGAAATGTTGATTTTGAACTGAACTATTGTTGAAAAAACTATAAATGTACTTACTTTTCTTTTTATTTATGTAAAATCTAGTTTTTTTGTTGTTTGGATAGGAGCACTAAAATAGGACACCCTATTGTTTGATGCTATAGTCCAAAGTTGGAAATCTTGTCCTCTGTTGATTTTGAAGATTTTTATGTAATTATCACTATTTGTCTAGTTTGTTCTACCTAGTTTAAACTCTGGTTATTTTTCTAGGTGTTTTAATAAATTGAATTTTGACTAGTTAGAGGCTCTGATATCTGTGATAAAACACTATTTTTTGGCCCCCACTTATGAGGGTAGGAATGAAGACCCTGCAATGACTATCTTTAGAAGAAATATCCCTATAAGTGTGTTATGTTATGAAAATACATGATATAACAATGATAATTAACAATATATCTCAAGATATAGCATGGTTTGTAATGGAGATTGTTAGATCAACAAGGATATACTTAGATAAATGTAATAATGTAATAACATGTGTAATATAATGAACTGGAACTAGAAGTTTGGTTCGTTGTTAGTTATTAGTTTTTAAGGAGGGATGAATCATGATGTTCATCATTACATCCAATAAATTAAGAGAATTCATGATGTGGATCATGGAATTTCAAATAGTTAAGAAACAATCAAGCAGCATGCACACAAGGCAAGAAGCAAGAAACATGCAAGAGTGGCCAAAGGGACAAGCAAAAAAGTGACATGGGCACATGTTACTCAAACTAGAAATAAAACCTACAATTCATGTTCAAATGCCACATACACATAAAATTGAAACAAGCAAGGTTGGCATAAGGGCCATAGGTACATAGGAGAGTAAAAGCAAAGGACATTGGCAAATGCCCTAAGGTACATACAAGACATAAAATAGGAATTGGGAAATGCAATATTATCTAGCTATGCAAAGAAATAAAGGAAATCATGTGATATGATAGAAATACAATCATATATAACTAATCAAAGCAAGAAGTGAAAGTATGCAAGACATGTAGTACAAGACTAGGTAGATGCTAATAAATACACAAGTGTTATATAATAGTGAATATTGATAAAGTGATATGTGTAAGATAGTAAGTAGTGTACATCGTCATGATAACTTAGAGTGTGTGGTGTAGGAATGACATAACCTAGATGGTGTATTAATGTAAGAGATGCCCCCAGTGGGTAGATATATTGACGTATGTCTCGAATGTAGAATTAGGATGCCCCCTCAATGGGAAGAGTGAAGAAATAAAGGATTTGGATGTCACTACACACACTCAAAAAATATCAAGTGAATCATGTTAATGTAGATAAATTGAAAAACAATAGCATAAAAAATAAATCTAATTCTAGAATGGTAGCAAAAATTTAAATCATGGATAATGCATACAATTGAAATATTTTAGAATTTTTTAATATTTGATTTTTTTTGCATTTTATAATTTTGTATTTTTTTTGGTATTTTTGGAATTTTTAGATATATACAATCAATAATAAGAAGACTATGTACAAGTAAGAAAAAATAAAGTATGTACAAGTAATCGAAAGAAAGTTATATACAAGTAATTTTGAAAAATTATGTACAATACAATGTGTGAAATGAAATACTATACATGGAATCTATATAGATGTATAATATTCATTGGATTTTTGTGTTTCTCTCCTTCAAGTGAGGCTAGATGATACACTTTAGGGCTAATATTTTCAGTAATAATGTATGAACCTATCTAATTTGGTTTGAATTTTACTTTGATTTCTTCTTTGGCATTGACATTGCAAATATTTTCTTTGAGAATGAGATCATTAACTTAAAATTATTTGGTGTTAAATAATTTATTGGAGGATCATTTTATATGTTAATCATAGATTCTAAGATGTTATACTACTTGAATTCATGTGTGATTTAACTTCTTGAGCTAGTGTAGATGCTTTTCAGGATACTGGTCTTCAGTGAGAATAACTTTAAGGGAGACACAAAAAGATGGGATTTATAATTCTAGTGGTAAAAATACTTATGTGCCATAAATTATTGAATAAGGAGTGTCTCTTTTGGGTGTACAAATACTTGTGTGATAGGCCCATAATGCAAAGACTAGTTAATTGTTCCAATAATCTCTGAATTTGGTAACTATTTTGCTCAAAATGTTGTTGATGGTTTTATTGGTAGCCTCTGCTTAACTGTTTCCTTATGGGTAGTATGGAGTGGATAACATGTGTTTAATCTTATATTTTGTGTAAAATTGATTGATATTTTTGTTCTTTAATGATGTTCCATTATCGAAAATGATAGTTTGGGTAGGTCAAAGTGTGAAATAATGTGATTCATGAGGAAGCTATAAATGTCCTCCCATGTGGTAGATTGAAGTGGAATGGCTTACACCCACTTGGTAAAGTATTTTGTAGCTATGAATTATGCCCATTGACATATTTAGGGTTAGTTTTTCCAATAATATCAAATCCCCATAACATAAATGGCCATGGAGAGATAATAGGTTACAATTATTGTGATGATGCATGTTGTAGGTTATTGTGTCATTGACATTTTTTGCATCAATTTGCATATTATAAACATTCATCTTCCATGGTGGGTTATAAGTACCCTTGTCAAATAAATTTGTGTGACATGGCCTTTCCACTAAAGTGATGACCACACTCACTATCATGTATTTGTGTAAGATCAATTTTGGCTTCTATTAAATTCAAACATCAAAGTAATTATCCATCAAAGGATCACTTAGAAAGGTATCTGCCAATGATTACATAATGGAGTGCTTATTTTTGTAACTTACAATTACCATTTTGTGAAAAAGTGTCTGGTGTAATGGATTTGCTTATAAATACTAGATAACCACTCTAGAGTTGTGTAACTATGTGTAGTGACTAAGATAGAAAGGGTAATCAAATCTACATTAGAAATTTATGGCGATTATAATAATTTAATTATGAAAATAGATTGATCATCATTGATGTTGATATGAATCAAAGATGTAGTACTTGCCATTGGATCTACATTTTGGTTATCTTTTCTTGGTACATAATCTATAGAAAAGTAGTTGAACGAAGATGATAAACATTGTACCATGTTTTGATATGGGATAAGATGTTCTTATTTTGTTTGATAGACATCATTGACATGATTGAACATAAGTTGGGAATCATCAAAGACTTGAATAGATATAATTTGGAGAGACTGGGTGGTAAATAGAACTAAGATAAGTGCTTAATATTTTATGGTGTTGGTGCAAGGAAAGCTTAATCGATATGCCATAAGAACTATGTGACTAGAAGGGTCAACAAAGACAATGCCTACCCCTGTAATGGATGAACATTGAGAACCATCAAATAACATGGTCCAAGTGTTAGAATGAGTATGATGGGTATTTAAATAACCTCTAAATGTGTCACTAATGAGATTGGTGTCTAAGAGTGGTGTGATTACCAATTGGTCTGCAATGATTTGGCCCTTTATTGATTTACAGAGAACTATATTTAAGTCAATATCTATTAATAACATGACCCATTTTATAATACGACTAGAGAGATGTGGTTTTGCCATTAGAAAATTCAAGGGATATGATTTTTTGATAACCTAAGTCTCATTATTGACCATGTAATGTCAAAGTTTTTGTGTGACAAAAACTAATGCTAGACATAGTTTTTATATTGTAGAATAATTTTTTTCATAATCAACCAATGTGTGATTGATGTAATAAAGTGCTCACTTGGTAGGTTGATCATCACGTTGTTCTAAGAGTGCTCCTAATGCATGATCTATTGCTGATATATATAGTAAAAAATGCCTATCAGGTATAGGTGGTACTAAAATAGGCATATTAAGAAGATATTGCTTGATTGTATTGAATCTTTCTTGACAGGCTTGGTCCCAAACAAATTTTGTATCTTTATTTAATATTCAAGTGAATGAATGAGTTTTATCATCAAATTAAGCTACAAATTGATGGATTTCTTTGGAATTATTAGGTTCAACCTCTATGGCATGTTGGGAAATAATAAAACCTAAGAGTTTTCCTGATGTAATTCCAAACACACATTTTTTTGAGTTTAATCAAACATTATATTGCCTGAGTCTTTGAAATATCTTTCTTAAATCAATAGTGTTATGTTTTCATTATTTGGATTGAGATAATATATCATTGATATAATATTCAATAGTATGGTGAATCAATTCATGAAAAATATGCATCATAATACACTGATATGTGGCTCTGACATTTTTTAATCCAAAAGGTATGACAATGTAACAAAATTTACCCATAGGTGTTGTAAAATATGTTTCCTCTTGATATTCTTCAGTGATTTTGATTTGGTTGTATCCTTAAAATCCATCTATAAGTGATAACATTTCATACCTAGATGTGGAATCTATGATCCTGTCAATGTTAAGTAAAGGAAAATCATATTTTGGGCATGTTTTATTTAAATCTCAATAATTAGAACAACACCAAATTTGTCCATAGGGACTATATTACAAACCCACTCAGATTGTGCTACTATTCAAATGAATCCAGCATCTAAGAGGCATTGGATCTCATCTTTGACTAAGATAGCCACCTTAGGATGCATTTTGAATTTTTTTTGTTTAACTAGTTTAGCATCTGTGTATAAAGGAATCTGATGGACTACTATAGATGTATCAATTCTTGGCATATCTAAGTAGGACCAAGTAAATAGTTCTGTAAAATCTATTAAAGTTTGATGAAAATCAGTATCCTCTTCCTTTCATAACATAGAAACTAATAAAACAATGTGGGGATCCTGATTGGTTCAAAAATTAAAATTAATTGTTTCCTCATTAAGCAATGTGGAACAATCTAGTGTGTATAGGGTTATAGGAATAGTATCACCTAGATCAACTGGTATGTCTTGGGGATAATCTAGATTTTTTCTAAAGTATGCATGGGCATTTGTGTGATGAGGAAATATATTTTTATGATAACAAGATGGGAGGTCCTCACATGCTTCAAGAAATTATAAGAGGGATTCATTGTTAAATAATTCATCTAATGTGAACATATCTGGTGAAACCATATCATCAATGAGATCTGGATAGATCAATGATAATGTTGAAGTATGATTAATAGTGTGGGCTACTAGTATAATGGGTGGACAAAACTTTATATGCTTTGAAGTGGCGAAAGAAGGTTTATCATGAAGAAGGGTAAGTTGATATCCCAGCCCTTGCTTTCCATGTTGTGTTGATGCCTCAATAGGATTGGTGATTCCTTGTTCATGTTTTCCAAGACCTTTGTCGTGATATCCCAACTTATTAAGACATTTAAGTGAAAAAGGAGATGTAAATTGGTGATTTGATATTAGTGTTGGTACAAAACTTGGAATCTTCTGATCTGTTACATGGTGTGAGGGTACCCTATGAGTAGTGGGTCGTGTAGGTATATTATCGATATTAAAATGAAAAACATAATTTTGTGGAGGTTTGGCAACCTGGCAGTATTTAAAAGGTCCATTATCTATTGGGCATGTGTAGATGTATCCTTTGTGACTAAATTTTAGACAAGAATGGAGTGTAGAAGGGATTGCATACACATCATGAATCCAAGGCTAAACAAGTAATAAATTATAATTGAGGTCATTTGGCATGACTTGTCAAGTAGTTAGTAGTGTCTTAGGTCCCAAAGTAAGATTGAGGGTTATTTGACCCATGACTTTCCATGGAATGTTATCAAAACCTCTTATGTTCATATTGGAATAGTCTAGATCTTGAGGTTGTATATTAAGATGTTTAAGAAAAGAAATGTTACAAATGTTGAGTCCTGAACCATTATCAACTAAAACTCTTTTTACCCACATCATTAATTCTTAATTGAATATATAGAGGTAGATGTTGTTCAATGATGTGGCATGGGGATAAATCTTCTTTCCCAAAGGAAATATTCTTTTCATTCTATTGCATTGTGTTGAGGATAGAGGCAACATAAGTTCATTTAGTGGAAATAAGAATTATAGTATTTTGAAGGGCTCCATATAACACATCTTTGCAAACATTTTATCACTAAAGGAGCTTGAGAACTGAAACTGTATCAAAAGGGGTTCTAACTTGAGTGATAAAGCTATAGCCATGGGTGTAATTAACTGGCCTATCCTCATAAACTTGGGTGATAGCATGTACTGCATGATCTGCTATAGGCATAGAGTTGGTAGTAGGTGTGAGATAAGAGATAGATATATCAATTTTGAAGGGAGGAGGGATAGATATAACTGTTAGTGTTAGCTTGTGTCTAGTAGTGATAAGGAAATACTAAAAATTAGCTAATGAGTTATATATATCTAGGTAGAAATGATGTATGTGGAATGAAATGCATGAAATTTGAGTTATAAGTTGTATAAAAATATGTTTATAAAGAGCATTCCAAATGAGAGATAGAAATCAAGGGATAGAGAGCATGAAATTATGCACAAATGCATTAAACACTTTGACATGAGTATGATATTTCTAATATGTGTAGTAAGATAAACTTGAAATTTTTTCCGTATGAGAGATAAAAAGTAAGTAATGAAACCTTGTATTAAAAACAAGTAAACATTGCTTTGAAAGAGAGGGATCTTACTCTATTTAACAATAACTTTCTTAATATCATCCCATATTATGAAAAGTAAGCATGAAAGGAAAATAATGAATCTTTGTATTAACATATGTTAAACTTCATCATTCATATACATGAAAGGACCTAGTATAAATTACTTATTATTTACAAGAAATGTTTTGAAATTAGTAATATTTAATTTTTAGTTTTATGTGAAATTTGAATTGGATGTAAGGTGATACCTCAAAAACAATGGGACCTAGTATATGAAACTAGGGTTTTGAAAAATGATTTTTTAAAAAATTACTATGAAATTTTAAAATAAAATATGAATTTCTTATTTAGATATGCAAGTTAAAAAATATTGGAAAACTCTTGATTTAAAGGGACCTAGTATATGCAACTAGGGTTTGGAAGAAAATGATTTTTTTAAAAATTATGATATAATTTTAAAAAATTAATGTGAATTTTTTATTTAAATATGCAGGTAAAAAATATGAAAAAAATTAAAAAATTAGCAAGAAATTTCCCCAATGGTCTGTAGGGTTTTTATGCACAAAAGGACCTAGTAAATTAAACTAAGGTTTGGAATAAATTATTTTTAAAATCACTAAGTTAAATATAAAAATTAAATGTAAATTTATAATTTAAAATATATAAAAAAAATATTGAAAAAATAAGCAAGGAATTTACCTTAGGGTTTTTATGCACAAATGAAGTAAGTCAGGTTCACCAAATGATTTAACTATTTTGGTAATATCGGAGTCTTATTACTAATTTAATTAAGGGTCTAGAATAGTAAATTAGTGAATAATATTGTCATAGTTTAACCACTTATTTGTAAAAATTATTTGTAGTTTTTACTTTTCTATTAATATCAATAAATATGGAGAAAATAAGACTTAGCTTAAAATGAATTAAAACAACTATTGCAGGGTTTGATATTGGTTGTGAAAGAGAAGGGCAGTGTCACAAATTAGGATCTAACTTTAATTTTTTGAAAATATTGGAGCATCAAAATAAGACACCCTAGAGTATGGTGTTATTATCCTCTTTTGTCATTGTTATCCAAACTTCTCGTAGAGACCTAGTTTTTTTGGGTTTTATTCATTGTCCTTATCTGAGCTTAGCTATGAAATC
>JARHVA010000230.1:6440000-6535000 GCA_037957365.1 Torreya grandis | reverse complement strand
ACAAGTAGTAAAATTAGACACAAATTATCATCACCATTGATGCACAATAAATCAACTACCAATCAATAATTTATTAATTAGCATTAGAAATGCAAAACCAGAAAAAGAGGAATGGAATATTTTTATGCCAAGAAAAAGGTCCATTCTTATATAAGAACAACAAACATTTAAAATATTTACACATTTGTATGAAACTTACAACTTGGCTACATTGAATAAAAAGGAAATTCTAAACTTGTTAAGCATTATAATTACAATATGCAGAGCATAACATAGTAGACAAGAGAACACACCTAACCAAAATGACACTCAAATGGAAACAAAAGTGCTTATATGCAATGGATAAAATATTTTGTTGACATTGGGTTAAATCAAGGTTAGTAAATGGAAATATCATAGAAATTTTCACATTCTTTACAATGCATATTGAAAACCACCTACCTTATAATGGATGTATGTGGTTGTATCCTTCAAAAAATAATATTGTCCCCTATGGGATATCAACAATCCAACACATTTATCGATTCTTCCTATTATATGAGGTAATCATCATTACATGCCACATAAAATGACATATGATCTAGCCATACATAAATTATAGGGAATGAATCTCAATAAGACAATAATTGATATTGAAAACATTAATTGTAAAGGTTTGAGCTTCACTCTAGTATCAAGAGTATGTTCACCATATGACATGCATATCTCCCATTAACTTACCTTTGATTTCTATATAATAATGAAAGATATCAAATATTCAAACCTCAAAAAAGAAGAGAAAATAATAATTAGTGTGAAACATGTTCCACAACATTTACAAAAAATGTAAATTCTCTCCATGAACCATAAAATAAGCATTTCACACACTATTTAATTCATTCATACTTGCACATCATTTTTCACTCACAAGTATTTAACAAAGCATTAATTTTACAAAAGACAAAATGACATCCTTTGTGATATAAGTTGTACCATTGAAGAAACCATTAGTATGTATATTTATGTGTGTATATATACAATTATAATTCTATAAATAAATCTTATTCTTGTATAAATATTAATTAATAAATCAATAAGATATATATATATATATATATATATATATATATATATATATATATATATATATATATATATATATACACACTAACTCCCTTCTCACATTTTATTTTTTATTTTTTAGTAAGATATTTCTTTTAATTTTTTCTATATTTAAAAATAAATATATATTGTTTTAAAATTTGTTCTAGACAATGCTTAGATTAATTTTAAAATATAAATGAAATTTTTAAAATTAAAATTTAATTTTATGAGAACTAGTTTTAGAGTTTTACCTAATGTATATTTAGATTCTTTTATTCAATAAAATACTGTGGTTTATCAAAATACTAGATAAAAATAAATATGTAAAAAAATTGTATCTATAAGATAATTTAAATAAAATTACACTACATCTATGCATCTAGAGAATATAATATACTTTAATTGACTTTGAGTTTAATTTTTTCAATATAATTTGGGTTAGAAATATCTTATCACCATACTATTTAGTCTAAATAGTAAGACCAAATGCTGAAAAAATTAGATTGAGGTTATCCTTAAAATTTAGAGCTAAGGATTTTAAAAGTGACACTAATTAATATACTATTAATTTATGAGATATTTTAAGAAATAACTTGAAAACATTTTTTAGAGGGGATGTTCAATATAGCTAAAAGAATTAGTATAAGTAATGAATGTTTAATATTCTATTAGAGGGATTATTTTTAATGATCATCCCCATATATATATATATATATATAATTAAAATTAAATTTTATGAAAATTTATATTTAATATGAAATGTAAAAATAATTATTTATAATGATAAATAACATATAATTTTAAATCTTTTAACTATTAAGGAATTTTAAAAATATTGAACATAAATATAAATGTATGTACATTTAGTCTTTAATTATGGTGAGGGCATATGAATAGTAATAGTGGGAGAGGTGTCTACACTAGGGCAAAGGCAAGGGAAAGTTGAATGCCACTAACAAAACACACAAAAGAGATATTTATTAGGAGATTCACGATGCCCAAGGGGGAGAGGACTAATTGGAAAGAGTTTATGAGGATTATAGTGTTTCCCCTATAGAGTTGGACACACAAGGGGTTGGTGGGTTTACACATGTCTCACCTATTCACCATTTGGGAATGGAAGTGGTTTGGGAGGTCCCTCTAGTCTAAGCTCTTGATGTTCCTATTCAAGGAAAGGATAGGTTAGTGGATTCCCAAAAGGTATCATTTGAAAATGGAGATTTTCATAATATTATTCAGGGGTTGATATGGAGAGGGATGATTAACCAATTAAATGGAAAGTGTCTGACTATTGGGGAAGTGGAGAACTAGGTGAAGAGAAATTGGGGATAGGTTTGAAGTATCAGATACTTGCCTAATGGATTTTTTATATTATTTTCCCATCATAAGAGAGGAAGACAAAGACTGTAAAAGGGGGACCTTGGTTGTTGGAAGGGGTAAGGATATGGATGTAAAATTGGAGCCCTAATATTAACGTGTTAGTTACTAATAAAGGGAAGTTTTCCATCTTGATTAGAATGTATGGGCTTCCACTTGAATAGTGTAGTGAGAATTGTCTCATACAGATTGAATCCCTAGTGGGGGATTACATTAAAATAAATACAAAGTGTATTGAAAGAGTGTTGGATTCTTATGCATGAATGTGTATCTTTATCAACCTATGGAAGGAGATCCTAGAATCAATTCACATTAAAACTAGGGAATGGATTTGGAAGTAGAAAGTAACTATTGATATGTCCCTTTTAGATACTACATGTGTGGATTATTTGGGCACATATGTTGTGAGTGTTTTGGATGAACCAAAATCAAACCCTAGAGTGTGAACTAGTGAACCAATCCAATGCCATAGTTAGATAACTTCCTAGGGTAGAATGGAAGACTACTTGCACTTAAGTCAAATATGGCTATTACAAAAGAAGAGTTGGATATAAATATATAAGCAACCAAGTCTCTTAAAGGAAGGCTATAAGGGGGAGATCAGTTGTTTCTAAAAACTATGTCAAAGGAATATAGCTTTATCTCCAAGGAGGGGAGGAGAATCTCATCCATCATTGTAAAAGAAAGGATGGAGAAATTAGAGGATCATACAATTGTGTGATTCAAATAAGAAGTAATTTCATCTTAGGTGGCAGACCTATACTTGTCTTTGGTGCAAAATGACTACAATATTTCTATGCCAATTTATGGGGTTTTGAGTAAAAGAGGTTCAAGAAACAATAAAGATCTCATGTATACTAAAATTGTTGTAGGCAAACAAAAAACCATTACCAAATTTTTTCAACTAGGAAAGAGGGAAGTGTAAGGCACCACTAAGAATAAATTGAACTCATATATCAGAATGTTATGGGCCTTAGCACCTTTAAAAAGGTTATTGATAAATTGTTAGCTATTGGATGTGTTTTTACATCTTTCTCATTCAGGAAATGAAGCTTAACAAGATGGAAGGTGAGTTTTTGATGAGTTGAAGCTAGAATAGATGAAGGTTTTAGTTTGTTGACTCCACAGGGGGCTCTTTGGGGATGGTGATTATATGGGCCCCATATAAAGCTCATATAGATACTTTTAGTTGGAGGATTTATTGGTAGGTACACAAGGTAGTGATTTTTTCTCTCACATTTCTTTCTTCTTATTTAATGTGTATGTGTTGAATTTAGTGGATAAAAAATCTCGAGTCTGGGAGGAAATTTAGTAGTAGATTATCCTTTCACCTGGACAATGATTTTTTATGGGGGTTATTTGAATTCCATTATGTGTAATGTGGATAAATGAGGAGGGGTAAGAAAGGATATATAATCACACAAATAATTATTGAGTTTTAAGAAAATTACCAGTTTGATTGACATTGTCTCTAAGAATGGTTGGTTATCCTATGAAAATAAACCACTAGGGTTCAACAATTTTATTGAGAGGATATATCATTTAATAGTCTTTCTAAATTATCTTGATGTGGATTGGGAATTTGAGATCAAAATTATATCAGTTAGTTCTGACCATGCTTCAATAAAACTTATAATATTATAAGATTGATCTCATCCATAATTACATTTTCAGTTTGAAATAATGTGGCTTAGGGATCACTCCTTATATAGTTTTATCAATAAATGGTAGTCTAAATCCCCTATGAAAAAAGGCACAAATTTATATCTCTTAAGTAAACAACTCCATTCTATTAAGGCTTGAATTAAAGCTTGGAACAAAGACACCTTTAAAAACATATTCAAGGAAATCCTAAGGGTGGAGGTGAAACTAACATTCATTAACCAAGTTTTTTTAGAAGTGGCATGGATGTAGGTATTTTCATGTGGGAAAAGGAGTTACCATCTGAACTAGCAAAGCTTCATGCTAGGGAGGAAGTCTTCTAGAAATGAATTTTAGGGAGATGTGACTCAAGGACAATGATAATAATATAATGTGATTTCATAATTATATGTGAGTGACATGAAATACCAATCACATCTCTTTGATCATATCAAGATATGGGAGAAATTTGGAGGGAAACTATAAAATTAGGGAGGAAGTAGTATCACATCTCAAGGAGGTTCTAGTTAGTACTGAGGTAGCTTATTTCTAGGCATAGTCTATAAGCTTTAGACACATCCCTCAGATTGTAATAGAGTGTTAGAAAAATATGATTTTAACACCATTATCTAATTGATATGTAAGGAGGGTGATATTATCTATGGGTAAAGATAAATATTCTATGAGAATGGATTTCTTACCACTTTTTTCCAATCATTTTGGGACATTGTGGGGGATAAATTTGTGTAAATGGTCAAATAATCCTAAAATAAATAGAAAATTAGGTTAAAAATCAATTATAATTTCATAATACTAATTCCTAGGAGTGAGGTACAAGTCTTATATGTATACTACATACCTATCTCACTCTACAACACTGTGTTCAAAATCATATTCAAGGCTATCTCCTTTAGACTCAAAGGCATGTTAGATGACTCGAAGTCCAATGAGAAAAGATGTTTTATTCATAGAATAAACATTAATGATGGTATCTTAATCACCCATGAAATCATCCACTATTTATTGGTAGGCCATGACAATGGGGTTATTCTTAAAATGTACATTACAACATCTTATGATAGGGTTTGTTGGAGGTTCTTGATGAAGACCTTTTAAAGTTTCATATTTTCCAAGGATTGGAGTAGCTAGATATTTAGTTGCATTTCAAGCCCCAAATTTTTAATCCTAGTCAATGAGGAACTGAAAAGGTTTTGTGAATCCTCTCATGGTATTAGACAAGGGGACCCCCTCTCCATTCCTCTTGATTTTAATGGAAGAGGCTTTAGAAATAATGATTTATGGTGAGGAAGTGGATGGGGAGATTCAAGGAATCAAGGTGACAGAGGGCATGGATAGTATTACTGATCAATACTTAGTATATGATATAGTGTTGTTTCAATTATTTAATGTCAAGGATGCACAAGCTTTCAAATATATAATGGTGCACTATGATAAAGATTCATGGTTGTTCATCAACTTGTCCAAATCATAGAACTTACTCATTAATATCACATTACAAGAATAATTTACCATATATTGGACTATAAAATTTTAAACTCCCAAGTTACTTGCTAAATATTTGGGTATCCCCATGTTTGTCAAATAAGGTATATTTTTGTTGTGGGACAATTTGATTAAAGTGTTTCATGAAATATTGGTGGAGTGGAAAGGTAATCTTCTTTCCTTGGTTGGATGGAATATCATCATTAAGTTAGTTTTGAGTGCATTATCGATCTACTCTTTATCGATCCTGCAACCACTGTCTAAGGTTTTGAAGGAATTAAACCAAATTATCAATAATTTCTTATCATAAGGAACATAGGACAAGAAATAATAGATTTTATCAAATGGTCTAAGGTTTTTCTTCCTTAGGTTTGAGGAGGCATGGGAATTAAATGGATAGAAATCAAAAACATAGCTCTAGATGATAGATTGAATTGAAGTATGGTAAATCAGACTAACACAATGTGGAAAATGCTACTCCAACATAAATATTTTGGGGACTTCTCCCTAATGAACATTTTAAAGGTGGGAACCCCCACTCCCCCCCCCCCGCAAAAAAAAAAAAAAGAAAGAAATGGGAGGTTCCATCCTTTGTAACCTCATTCTCAAATGTCGATATTTCTAAGGGGGCTCATAGAATGGCTATAATCCTTTTTAGGAGGTTCAATAATTAGGCAAGGAAAAAGATTTTTTTAGAAAGCTATGGGGAAATAAGGTGAAAGAGTATCTTGAACTTTGACCTTTTTTAATAATTTAATGTTGGAATTGGAAAGAGATTGAGTGTATACCAATCCAGGATAGCCAGAAGCAGTTGTTAGCAAAAATTTTTATAAAATATTAAGGTCTTAATAAATAATAAGGGTGATAATATTTAATAGGTAGGGGAAAATCTAGAAGTGTATGTGGTTAAAATACAGGGTAAAAATGGCTTGTCACTCAAACACCTCTTTTAAGTGGACCAAATACTTAGGCTATAATAAGGAAGTCTTCCCAAAGATGAATCCTTTCAGTTTTGTGCAAGGGTGGATCTTAACCTAAGAACATTTATAAATAATCTGATTTTTTCAAGACCTTCAAGATGCATCATGTATCTAATGGATGAAAAGGACTCAAAATCACCTACTTTTCAATTGTTATATCATAATGGTTTTATGGATCTGGCTATGTGGTAAATTGTTATGGGTTGGGCCAAATTGAAGACCTTATTGAAGGCATTCACCTCTTTCCTAATAGGCCTTATGGGAGACACTTTTTCATGCCTATAGAAGTTATGCTTGTTGATTCTAATTTGGATTATTTGGGATGAATGAAACAAGAGAAATTTTGGGACCATTCCAATTCCTTTGAGGAGGTAATCAACAAACTAGAAATGGGTATGTTTGAGGCATGTTATACCCATGCTAAAATATTTAGAGGCATAGTTTTAGAATATAATTTGCAAATTATTTACTCATGGTATTGTTTTAAAGTTCCCCCTATTAATTGATATCTTGTGTTTTAAAAAATAATGAAGTGAGTAGGGTAGATGGATTGGGTGTTTCCTCCTCTAGGAATATTTAAATTAAAATTTGATGGAATGATGAGGGGAAACCTAGGTACATATAGGTAAGGAAACATCATCCAAAAATGCATTAGTTTTATAGTTAAAGAAATTTTTAAGAAGTTGGTTAAAAAACCTAATAATGAAGTAGAGGCCCAAGCTTTGGTATTAGGACTCAATTTGGTAGCCTAGTGTTGTATCGAGAGAATTAACATTGAGGGTGATTCGATGGTCATTATTTAGGATTTGATGAATGTAAATATGGGTTCTTAGAATGTGGATAAAATTATAAACCATACATGGAATGGAATTTATCTTTTCAATTATTATGAAGCAAATCATTGCTTTAAGAAGGTGAAAAAGCTGGCCACTAAAATGGTGAATAGAGGCATATCTCATAAGGAGTATTTCATATTTGACAACGATTGGTAGGCATGGGAGATGGACATGCATACTCTAAGACATGAATAGTTATTGTTTAGATGGGAAATGATGTTATTATCATTAAATATTGGTAACTTTCAAAAGAGTGGGAAGTTTTCTTTCCCACACTCATTAGGTTACCCTCAAAATCTTCACAATGATCTAGTATGATGGAAACAAGGTTTTATTCCCAATGGAAATTACCCAAGTTAGGTTATAATTGGTGAACCTGAGTTACTTTGAACATTGATCAAACCCTAACCTTAGATGATTTAGGGGTTTGTATCCTTTTTGTGTCTATGCTTAGATTTTAGTTCCAAAATTTAATATTTATTTTAAACTTTATCTTTTACAATATTTCTAAGATTAAAATTCTTAAAAGGTTAAAAATATACAATTTTTTTATACTTCCCAAACTACAAATGACATAATTGAATAAATAATTTGATGAGACTAATAATAAACAATTTAAATATTTTGTGTCCATACATTCAGATATGCAATATGACCTCATCACTATTTTTCAATAATAACTCCAAAAATAAATAAATGGTCAATCTTCAACTCCCCCAGGTAATAACATCATTACATATATAGTGGGGGTAACTCAACTAGCACAAACAACAATCATAATTCAACAACCTTAGTTATATCTAAACCTTGTGTGGCTAGTTCTTGCAATCTAGATGTATAATCTTTTATGCACAAGGTTCATACTTTGTAGGCTAAGGTGTTACATCTTGAGAAGAGATCCACTAGGCCATCACATGCCTTGTATTATAATGTTATCTTAGATACACATTTTTCATACCACATATTGGAAACCCCCATGCCATCTAAATTTTTGTCACATAAACTAACATTGTATGATGGTAAGGGTGACCCATAACACCATCTCCGATATTTTCATGTAACATGCTTGGACTATGTGTCCAATGATTGACATCTCATAAATTTGTTTTCATGAAGTTTATAGTATTATGCCTTATAATGGTTTTATGACTTACCAAATCAATCTATCACAACACTCAATCCCTTGGTAAACATGTTTTTAGCAGACTTCATTAATATCAGTGACAATATCTTATATGCTCAAATTGCATAGTTGAAACAAAATTAAAATAAACCTATTTCAGAATATGTCTTTTAATACAAGACTATATTATCTAAATTGACTAGCCCCATGGTAGACAAAGATCTTTAGACATATTCAAATAGAAACTTCTACCTACAGTACACAAATCTATTTTATTCAAGAACTTTTCAACATTCAAAGATTTGTGCCACATAGTAAAAGAAAGAGAGGTCAAGATTCTATCAATGAGAAAAATAGAATATACCAATGGATCAAAATCAATTTATAAGAGTTAATATAATCCTCCATACAATATAAGGGCCACTAATAACAAGGGTGATCAAAAGGCCATGATTACTGTAGCTTCAGAGCCATCTTCTCACTTGGTTTTATTAGCTCTTCCGCGTAGAGTCTTTAATAACCTTCCAACATCACCAGCATAAGTTTTAAGATATCTATTCAAATGAAATGTCATATCTCTACTTCCCATCAAATAGGTTGATAGTACATAGCCTCTTCCAAATATCTATGATTATAATGCATTTTGTGAGTATCACAGGGCATCAAACCATAAAACAAATAGATGCATTATCTTGAAACATAAGATACAAGATTTGATTAAGGATAACGTTATTGATGTGGGCACACCCATAGAGGCACAAAAATTACAAAAAATGAAATCTAAGGCATTAAGGATATTCTTAGATCCATTTCCAAAGCACACAACAAATGAGGCAGGGAGCCTTTAGGTATACACTACACATATTAGGCACATCCACCACTAGATTAATATCACACTATTATGGAGGAGGCACACCCATTACACAATATAATTAGTATGTACCACACTATTGTTCCATATATACCACTCATCACCTTCATAGATCATGAGATTGTTGACAATGATATAGATTTACACACACTCTTTATATGAGCCTACATAGATCATCATCATATCCAAAGTGTTATGGTTGATAATGGGTCAAGCATTAGCATGTGCATTATGACACTTTTACAACATTTGGGGTATTCAAAGCAATATATATTCCCAATAGACACATTTATCAATAGTTTTAGTGGTTATGTTTAGAGATCCATTGGGGAGATTATGTTTCCATTATAGGTTGGCCCAACACATGTGGCCACTCAGTTCTTAGTAGTACCTATTGGAGGCATGTTTTATATGTTATTGGGTGGGCCATGGATACAAAAACTAAGAGCCATCCCATCCACAATGCATATATGCTTAATAGCATATACATGCAAATTAGGTGGTCAAAGTTGAGGGTCTTCCATATGAGTATCTTTCACCTATTCCATAGGTAGTTACATCATAGTTATAAGCATAGTTACCAATTATAGAATAGTTAATAGATATAACATAGTTATCAGTTACATCTTAGAGCATGATTCCTATTAATAAACCATAGACATTAGTAGAGCCACTAGTGTAGGTGAGGTTTGCCCTTATTTTTTTGACATGTACACATACTTTCCTATAAAAACCATTATTAGAGATACCCCTAAATCAGAGATATATTACAGATTCTAGAGGACATTCCTCCACTCATTTTTTACCTAGATTAGTATTATTAGATTCTCAAGTTTCTAAACATAGGGCACCTATATCACCTATAAATTATTCTACCAGATGGGTTCTTAAGATCCCTAAAGTTCATAAGACACCATAGTCAGTTACACATATTCTTAGCACTACTATAGAGGCAAATAAACACACACACACACACACACACACACACACACACACACACACACACACACACACACACACACACACCACTTAGTAAATTAGATTATGGGACCATAGTTTCCCTTTCACATACCACACATAATCACAATTCCCTTTTTTGACACAAGTCATAATGATAGTGAGTCTCGTATGAGACTCATTGGTTTGTATGGTTCCTCTCTTCCTGTACATACTTTCCTTCTCTCTTGATCCCTATACATAGTTAATTTTCATCTTCCTTATACATAGATTATATCCAAAAATTTAAAAAAAACATTATAATATTTTAAAAACATTCAAAATTTACATAGAAAACATAAAATTATAGATTGTATGCATTGTTATGTTTACATTTATTATATTTTATAGACACTACATATGTTTGATATCTTAGTATAGTTAGTTTTATCATACATACATGATTCAATTGTTCTTGTTGAGTGATTTAAGACTTATTACATGACCTACATCCACTAAAATTATTATGACTTGATATTATATACCCATTGGGGGTATATACACTGATACACGGGTCTTCACTTGATATATATGTCCACTTGGGGGCATCTTATACATAGTTTTGATTACCAGGTTATATCACTATAAACTCTACATCCTAGCTTTAGAATTGATATATTTTGATATTGATCATGCTAATCTTACTTAGATTATTTTTCAGCTACTACTACTTTAGACTCAACATATGTACATCCTATCTCTTAAATATATTTGTATTACATATTCATCCATAATTTCATTTAAAGTTTACTTAGTTTAGACTTGATTGTATTTGTATGCTTATTTTATATGCCACTATTCTTTGGCTCTACACCACTTCTATTCATAGTATGTATGCTTTGGACATGTGCCAATGTCTTTGTGTGTTCTTTCCTGATTTTGTATGCATATATTTGGACATGAACTTTTATGTGTCTCTAAGTAAACTTGTTTGTTGTTGGGTTATTTTAGTTAAGTCCAATTCTGACACTAAATTCTAACCCAATGTGTTAGTGTGATGGCCCTTTCACACAAGATTTGGGTCTTGTGCACTCACTTGAAGCACATAATAAAAGAACTAGTCCTATAGGTTTTGTAGCACAGTCTGATTAACTTTTTCATATTCATCAATTAAAAAAGATTATTTAAAATAATAAAATTACTACTTGTATCCAATGAATTATAGATTTGATTAATATCATCATGCATATTATAGTCATCTTCTTAGGTAGCATTAAGTGCCTAGAAAAGAAAATAAGATCAGGTTTCTTTCACATAAAGAGTTTAAACATAGTTCCTATCATAACTCATAGTAAACCATATTGATACAACATATTGGCATATATTAAGATTAAATATGTTCCACAATAACATTACAAAATTCATCCATCCATCTATCATCACCACAATGCTTTAAAAAAAGGGTATTTATAAAAATTTTCCCCTGACCAAGTGTTTATAATCATTAATGGAATGTAGATGTGTCCAATGAACTCTCAACAAAATAAGAGTCATGGCACTTTAAATTTATTTTTTCCTAAAGATCTGGGCCTCTGCACCCCTATATTTGTGCTCTATGATATATCTTTATTGACATGTGTTCCTCTTATTGTGGGCTAGTGCAAAACCTCCTATCAATAAGGTTAGAGTGTGTCATTTTAACCATTCTTACAATTTCTTCCACTTCCCACATGCTCCCCTAGTCTTATAATTCCATTCTGAGTCCTATATTATCAGGTTCCTCAGGACTTGGTCTCCTCTAACTAAGACCTCTCATGTTGGTCCTTTTATACCATTATCCTTTTACACCTAGTAGTTTCTGCACCATGGTGATTCTATGACTATCATCTATGAAACATGGTCCTCCCATGCTATGGTATGTTCACCTCATGTTATGCCTATGCCAAAATGGGATAACACATCGTCAAAATTTAGGGGCTAGTATCACCCCACACTATGTTCTTATTATACCCCAAACTAAACCATGATAATATCCTCCAAAAGTTTAGGCCCCTTCTACTCAAGTTCCTTCTTTAGATTATCCCAATGGGACAATTCCTTGAGAACCTTCGTATTTATTTACTTTATGGCCTCCTTTTATGATTTTATCTCCTCAGGTTAGGTCAAAGTCTCATTGGTCTTATTGACTTATTCATCCAAAGTTACGATGGCATCCTTCTGGACATTTTTTAGTGTAGAGACCTCCTTGTTAACCTATCCTCAGAGGGCTAAAAAACTTGCATTTATATGTTAACAATGTTTATTAATGTCATCCTCCATCATCTCTACATCTCTAAATGCTTTGGCATGCATAGTGTGGTCTTTTATTAAGACTACAACATTAGTTGAGTGCTGCCTTAAGACCTCTTTAGCTTAGATCCAAGCCTCCAATACTTTATTACATGTAATCCATACATGAAAAAATGCCATCCAAAATGGGGATAACTTCCCCAACTCTCTCTAAAGTATGATTATATATGTTAATAGCCATGGTGAACTATTCAACTAGTTATAATCCCTCGTCCCTCAATGTAGGTTGCTCCTTGAATTTATTGAGCAATAGTTCCACTAGGGTCTCCAAATTTCCCCTGGCATCCCCATCAAGGCATACACCATTTGATATCACTACGTATTCATTAAAAATCATCTTTTAAAATTTTAAGACCCTTATTTTTGCCTTTGTGGCCTCTTGGATCTATTGTTTTAATGTGGTCACTTCCTCAATGAGTGTTTGCTTCTATGTATCTTTATTGTACATGCCTATAACTCAAACAAGTTTCCATTCAGCTGTGTGCACATCAAAATCCAAAAAAATATTCGGGTGCATTATTTCCATGCCCAAATTAAAAAATTTAGCACTTGTTAAAAGATAGGATATCTTTTTAGGATATACACACAATAGTTTTGGCAACCCTGGAGCATTTGAGCACAAAGAAATTTTATCCTATAGGAGTTCAAAATTGTGGTCCTCATTATATGCATAAAGTAGGAAGGACACTTGCTTCCTCATTTCTAGAGTTTCCTCCTTGGGGATGAAGTATGGTCAAAGATAGAGCATCTTTTCCTACATGCCAAACTGATAACATTCATGCATACTACTAGTTGTACCTTCATCATGTCCCTCGAATGTCTTAGTCAGTCCCTTCCATTTATTAGGGTCTCATTCAAGCTCAACCTCCTTGTGGAAATCCATGGAAATATCACTTTATTATTCACCATCTCCCTCATTGTATAGTGTTCTAACATCAATTAGGGAGTCATCAGATGTGACATTCTCCTCCCACACTAGGGAGGGAGTTCTCTCGAAATCCAAACCCAAGATATGAACCTATAACTCAAAAACATTTGGTTGGGGTGTTTTCCTTAGGGGTTGCTAGTGGGAAACTCTTATAATAGTACTTAGGTGAGATGGTGGAGGTGGAAAAGGTATGGGTGGAGAAGGTGAAGGTTCAAGTGGAGAAGGTGGTGGAGAAAGAGGGGGAGTACATTGAAGAGATGAAGGTCAGGAAAGAGAAGATTGTAAAGGTGTAGAGCGTGTAGGAGATGAAAAAGTGTGAGGGGGAGAAGGGGATGAATGTGGAGATGGTGAAGGATGAGGTGGAGCTGGTAGGGAGGGATGAGAATATGTAGGTCTAAAAAGATGCACCTCTAAAATCTTTTGTCTTTTCTAGGGGGCCTGTTGCCCACTTGTACTTGCACCCACATCTAATCCTTCTTCTTATTCAGAGGTAATAGTAGAGGGAGTTTTTCCTTAGGATATCCACCTTGTGGGTTATTTTTAGGGTGAAGCATGTAAAATAACTTATGAATTTTCTCCTCAACCAAATTCTACTTAACTTAGATGTTGATCAAGTTTGTCTCCATCCTCTCCATGTAGGCCTTCTTTCATAGATAAACATATAACTTACAAAGAGTGTGAATATATGAATCGATCCTTTCAACCTATAAGATGATAGGTTATGCGTCATCTATCCAATTAAAAATGTTAATGAAGTACCATCTGGAGAAGGCATAAGGTAGCTTAATCTATGTTGAAATCTATTTGAATGGATTCATTTAGATCTTTATGAAGGAGAATTTTTGATTTATATAAAATTATGCATAATCTACAACCAAAGGGGGTAGGTCCTTGGGGATGCACCACTCATCCATAAATTCTTCCTTCATCCCATAAAACTAGTACCTCATTTTAATCTTGTAAAATGGGGTGATATGTCCAACACAGGTGAACACCTTATAGATCTCAGTGGGGGACTTGTGTGTTAGAGGGTCTAACCACTTTAGCATTTCAGAACTATAGCCTAGTACCTTAATTTCATCAAAAACAAATTAAAAAGGATCACCCCCATGGAAACTTGTACTTTGGCTCTTGATGAGCCCTTTTTACATCTTTAATGATCTTTTGAGTGAATTACATAGCCTAGTTATACATTATCCCTTACAAGACTTGATGAGTGATGTAGAGGTGCACCATGTCCACCTCTTTTCATCAATCAGTCCCTCTGATCTTGGTCAAGATGATCCACATTGAAACTCATAGGGAGGGATATTTCATGTTCTTGATGTGTATAACATGCCTCTACTTTTGATACATCATCATCATGGTGGTCTTTTATATCTCCTCATTATTAGCTAAGTCATCAATTGCACAATGTCTTGAGCACTAAGCCTCATGATCCGATTGATTCTTTCTAAGGTACTATTCATGTTATGCCCAACAAATTAGGTGTAGTCCTTATGGATGCATGAAAGGAGGAATTGAAATACCTCTATGGGATTACCAAAATAAGTCAAGCTGAATAGATGGAACAATCCCATAACATTAGCTAGTTGAAGATGGTGAGGTCATACACCAGTTAGTTCCTGGTGTTGGTAGTCTTCACTCGATAATCATTCTAAATATCAACCTTGTTCCTAGGTTGGTGATGATTGTAGTAAAAAATTAGTGCAATCAAAGACCTTGAAAACCTAGTTATCTATGCACAACACTGAATCTAGGTATTGCATCTCTTCAATAAGTAAATATGGGGGTGGAGATGCTTGGGCCTTTTGCACCATAGATGTCTACACCTACTTTCCTTTTTGTACCATTATTTCCTTCTCTTCTTTTATGTGTTTTGCCTCTTCTCCTTTATAATTTTTATTTATTCTTCTAGGCATTCTACTTATTCTTTTAGGTTCTATTTCCTTATTGGGACCAAATCTCTTTCACTCACCTCTTCCTCTTTAGGGATTGTTGGTAAGGTTTAAAGTCTCTTAGCCTTTTCTTAGGATGCATTACCCTTTGAGGATCCTAAAGGTTAACCTATGGCCATCTAATGTTTCCAAAGGAATACGGGTTTGTAGAATAATATATTATCTTTTTGAGCTTAAGTACCCTTTAATGGTAGACCTATAACCTACAACTCTTAAAACTAAAGCTTTTCCTACCAAACTAGAGTTAGAATCTCTCTTTTCAACTTGGTAATGACCTTTGTCGATTGTTAAGGATGTGAAAAAAACTTTACTTTTCTTAGGATCTGATTTGCTCATCTATGGTAGTTGTTTTGATCTTCGGATATTCTTAATTCACAAATGAATATAAGGTAAAGTATGAAACGTGTTTAAATTGACTATTATAGGATCTAGGAGGGTTTTAACCTCATTAATGCCTTTTTATCACCCATCACTTCATAGTATTTGACGTTGATCTTTAATTTCCACCACATTTAGATACTTACTTTATGCAATTAATGTAATAACAATATTATCCCATCATGTTGTTGGCATGCTTCTTACCATAACTAACCTCATCGCATTGATGGCACATCCCATCTCCCACCTTTCTTTGAAGTGCATGATAGTTGTGTCCCATGCTTTTCATGAGGTGGGAGATAGTTGTCTCTTTTAAATTTCTAACTTATGGTGGGAACCTTCCCCCTTCATGCCTTAAATAGCTCACATTCTTTTAGTACCTTGCCTGCCCTTAATAACTTACACTCCCATATAACTCACGTGCCTAAGAAACTTGTGTGATTTTCACATTTGCCTTTTTGAACATAACTTCTTACCCCACACTAAAACATGTCATGGTCCTCCATGAAAAGAACAAAAACTTAGAAAACAAAATTACAGAAAGGGAAATTGGCACACAACAAAGGCATTGATTGTATTGAAAGTAGTAAATCCTAAACTAATTGTATAAGCCTTATTAATTACAAAAACTTTATCTAGTCCAAAGTGAAATACGGCCTAAGCAAACATCAATGATAGTGCCCAAGAAGGAACTGACCATCCATCCTTTGTAACCAACATGCTTTAGTAAGTTGAATATTATATATTATAAATGGGCCATCCCAATAGATACATAACTTTGTACGGGTGGCATGTGAAATTAGAGTCATACAATAATAACTTCATTCAGGGTAAATTTTAGTGAGGAATATTCACTAATTCATGAATATTCAATTTTTTGGATTTTGGATTTGGCAATTTTTTAAGGTCGAAAAATGGGACTAGATTACCAAAATTTTAAGGATATATATTATTTTGGGGGTCAACTCACCAACCCTTTAAAACATTATTTTATAAAGCATTTTAATTCAACACACACACACACACACACACACACACACACACACACACACACACACACACATAATATCATATACCCTATGACAAAAATTATTTTGGGGGTCCAGAAGGGTCATTAGATGTAACCACTTGGAAGAGTCATTCAGGCCAGCCATTTGATATAACCTTTCAACCTAGTTATTTGGTAGAGCCATTCGATCTTGTCATTCAACTAATTCATTTGTCCCTGCCATTAGGCCTAACCTTTCAACCCGGCTATTCAATTGAGTCATTTGATCCTATCATTCAGCCCAGCCATTCGATAGAGACATTCAACCTAGTCATTTAATAGAGCCATTTCGCCTAGCCATTTGTCCCAGCCATTTGACCCTACCATTCAATCAAGCCATTCGACCCTATTATTCAACCAACCTATTTGGCCCAGTCATTCAACTCTGATAGGACATAAAGCATGGTGTAACAAATTGAAACATATGTTATAAAAACCACTATTTGATGAAAAACCTAGAAATCAAAAGAAAATTTTTGGACCTATCAGTTCACCAAGGTTGTGAATCAAATTTGCCTAAATGAATCTAAGGGGGTTTTAGATATGGGATCTTAAAATTTATGCTACCTTTATTCCTAGAGAAAAGATTTTGTTTTTATATGGTGATCATGTCATGCCTTATTCTTGCATTTCTCTACATTTTGGCTCTAATGAGCAAGGAATTAGGTCTCATCTAATTGCATTATAGTGTCTAAATGAACTTTCAAGGATGCCTCTTCATCTAATTATCCTACATGCATGATACAAAGGGATGACACCAAGAATACTTTGTTATACACCAAGTTGAATGGTATGCTTTTGTTGAGGCACTTTTAGGTAGTTTAGTAAGCCCATATTACTATAGATACCCTATCATCCTAATTAGTATATCCAATATTATAGATTTTAGCCTAGGATCTTATTAAAACCCTTAGTAGTTCCATTAGCATGCAGGTGATATGGTGTTATTTTATGGTGCACGATCATGAACTCAGTCAACAAGATGTGAATTGTTTTATTTTAAAAATGGGTACCATGATCACTAGTGAAACTCAAGGGACATCTAAACTAATTTATTATGTTATCCTAGATAAATAAGGTAGTAATATTAGTAGTACAATCCTTCATTGGTGTAGCTTCAACTCAATGCATAAGGTAGTCAGTTGTTACAATAATATATCAAGAACCCATTCATCATCCCACTGGAGTGATAGGACTAATAAAATCAATATCACAATGTTTAAAGGGTTTCTTAGAAGGGATGGATCATAAATCCATAGCATATATTTAGCTAGGTTTGTCTACATGCTGGCAAATGTCACATTACTTAACATATGCTTTAGCATCTTGGAATAGAGTTAGCCACCATAGTCCTGCTAGTAGAACTTTTCATGTGGTAGCTTCTTTATCATAGTGCCCTCCAAAAATATGCTCATGAACTTATCAAAGTACCTTGAGGCACTCATATTTCATTACATAACATCAAAGAACTTCATCATGACCCATTTTGTAAAGATCTCCTGCTATAAGCTAAAAAGGTGTAGCATGAACTACAAGTTGATATTTTCCCTATGAGGTGAGAGATTTGGGCATGACACCAATGGTCAAAAATGTTGTAATGTCTTGTAACCCTTCAAGTACCCATATTATGCAGAAGATTTGTACATCAAGAAGATCATCTTATATGGCACATGGTCATTCTCCATTTTCAATTTGGGATAAGTGGTCAGGTCCATAATTAGCCTTTCCAAGTTTCATCATAACTAAAAATTGAAATTCCTGAAACAATACAATCCAATGATAGATGTGTCCATGCATTACAGGTTTATTGACATGGTAATTTAAAGCCTCATGATTTATATAAAAAATAAAATGTGGCTAGAATGTACTACCTAAATTTATACAAATCATAGATCATAGACAAAGCTTCATTCTCCATAAGGGTATAGTTTCTTTCTAAACTTCTTACTAGTAAATTAAATTAGGTGATCGAGGTAACCTTCACCTGGTTGTGCAAGGATGGAACTAACATCTATGCCAGATGCATCAACATAGATCTAAAATGGATTTTTCCAATTATGGAATTAAAGAATTAGAGTTGTGACCAATTTTACTTTGAGTGATTCACAAGCTTCCTTATAATATCAAGTCAAAATGAAATGCTCATTCTATTTGAGAAGTTCTTCCAAGGGCATGACAATCTTTGCATAACTGTGATTGAACTTTCTATAATAACCCATGTGACCCAGAAAGGCACAAACCTCACAATAAGTCTCAGGCACTAGAAGGTAATGAATAATATACACCTTCATCAGGTCTACTAGGAGTCCTTCCTTACAAATAATATGCCCCAAGAGCACACCAAAAGGTGTTGTAAACAAGCACTCCTTTAAGTTTAATGAGATTTTTAAAACCTAAAAGTGCTCAAGCATAAGTTTGAGTTTAGTGCAATGATCCTTAATGAAACCATATACCATCCAGTCATCTAAATAGACTTGGAGGAACTTGTTTATGGTGTCCTTAAAAGCTTCAACTGTTATCCATAAAAACACTACTGGGGCATTTTTTAACCCAAAGGGTATAACATTATAGGTAAATTATCCCCATTTTATGGGGAAGGTTATCTTGGGTTGGACTTCCTTAGTTATTTAAACCTAATGGTACCCAAAAAATCTATCTCTAAATCATTACACTTCATAACCAGCAACACCTTCAAGGATCTCCTCTATGAATGGCATTGGAAAAGGATTTATCACATAAGATGCATTGATCACTCAATAGTCCATGTAGATATGGATGCATCCATAATTTTTTATACTAATAACCATGGGATTGACCCACTCAGATTTGAAAATGGAAGTGATACTCTGGTGCAGAGCATATTGTCAATTTCCTCTTTAATTTATGCTCAGAGATTAAGATTCATCATTTATAGGCATTTTTTCACTTATTGAGCATCATCAACTAGTTTGATCTACATCTTCCCTAAGGATGGGTGGACTCCATTCATTTCATTATATTTCATTTGGAAGACATCCTAATATTATTTTAATAATTCTAATATTTTTTTAATCTCTATGTCAGTCCAATAGTTTCCTATTATGCACATCTTTGGCTCTTGTTCCATACTAATGTTGCTTTGAACAGTTTGAATAGGCCTATGGTAGGGGTTGTCATATTAGCAATTATATCCTAAATATTTCATGTACGAACATTCATATAAAAATATAAATGGTTGGATAGGGGGTCGAGTGAAGTAGATCCTTCACCTTCATCTACTTGGAAGATAAGATTTTTCTTTCTCAAGTGAATCTCTTCACATCAGTCTTCAATAAAGACTAGTATAGGAATAGAAAATTAGTGTGTTGAAGGCTCATTGAAAAAATGTAGAGGCTTTTTAGGGTCCCAATGGATATTCCTCAGATGGTTCTCCATGGGACTTGGGTCTCTCATAACTACTTCATGCATGGTCTATAGAATGAGGGAAAAGTCCATTCTTGGTGATGAATAAGAGAGTGCTAAGTTAATACTCTCCTTCATTAACTGTCATAACCTGGTACCCATGTGTTACTCTTTATGAATATAGCATGCCCATGCCCATGTGTGTAAATTTCTATAGAATGCATGCACCCATAGGTACTCTAGTAAGTATGTTTCCTCATTTCTCCATATTGTCTCACAAGCTTCAATGGGAGGTTCAGGGGCTTGCATGCCACATAACTAATTTTTACCCTAACCTTATTTTTTTAATGGAATCTATGATGTAGAGCAAAACATGCTTGATCCTAGTACAAAAGTTACTCTTTATGGGTATGCCACCACCTTGTGGTGCTACCATCAAAAAGGTGATCTAATGCCCTCATCTAGTTATTTTTTATGTCATAGAATTCTTTAGGGCACTAGATAAAATCACATACCTCCATTTATCCTTGGAATTATGGGTCATCATCAAGTCTTTCCAGTAGTGTTCCTATCAGTGGCCCTCTCATTACAAACCCAGTAAGGCTAACAAACTTGTCACATTTAGGAAGCTAGCATGGGAAGTTATCTTTACTATTAACGGTGTTATGCATCCTCCCAGTGAGATCATAGTCACCATGGGCCAAATAGTTACAAGCATTGCTTTTAGTATCAAAAATAGACTAGTTATCTATCCATCGAAGAACACCACCTAGGGTGAGATCATGTTGTTCATCACTTCTAGAAATGATATTATATATGTGGTTGATGTCTTCATCAACATTGATAAAAAATATATAAGGGGGTCCTTGTGTTTGATCTAGTGGGATTACAACATGCTAATCAGTGTTCTCAAAACTAATGTAACACTTTTTAAAGCTTAAGTTTTGATTGTTCTCATAGCACCAAGGTATTTATAATATATTTGGGTAATCATTAGCTTCAGCCAGCTCTAAAACCTCAAAATCTACTTTGAATGGTATTTCAAGTATGTCAACCATTATTTTCTTGAGAACCCAATTAGGTGCATACAAGTGTTATTTTCCATGAATAATACATGAGGTGAAGGATGTAACATTGGAATAGAAATTTTTCACCAAGCATCTTTGGTGAGGACATTGAATTTTGCACTTATATCTACTAGTATGTCCCAGATTACCCATCTTTCGATGGTAGCATTAACCAATATTTCTCTATGTTTAGGGGGAGTAGAGGAACTAGGAGTGTCCTATTGTTGAACATGATTTAAACAATGATCTTAAATTTTTCTAATGAGGTGAAGGCAAACCTCATTTGATATCTAATATTGACTCTTAATCCAAGTGCTAAACTAAGTGATAATATCCTCATTTAGTATATACTTCCATAGTTTCTAGAAGTCATCTCGCACCACAGGTCAAAGTTTAACTTCCCTTTATAGAGTTGCATGCTACATTAAATCCTTGTCTTTGAAGAACTAAATATTTCCTTGAAGGTCTCATATGAGTGACATTATATCCTAGATGACATCCTTTTACTACTAAACATTAGGGTACTTTCTAGCTCATGGTTCTTCCTATTATACCTTCATGATCAGATTAGTTATCGATTGGGTTTGTCCCCCACTTCGAGAGGTAATGTTTACATATTAAACTATAGGGATAGCTAAACATATGCACCATTTTGGTTTATCAATTTGAATTGTATTGGTGTCGTTTTCACTTTTATCCTTGGTGAGAGCCACATATAGGTCAAGAAACTCTTCCATCTGGTGGTCCTTTTTATAGAAAGTGCATGTTGAGTAATCTAGGAAATCCCATTGATAGTAGTCTACAAACCCACATTTATAATAGGTCCTCAATGGAAAACATCCAAATCCTCATCCTCACCATTTTCCTCATCCACGATATCCACCATTATATTGAATATTTTATACTAAGGTTTGGCACATGTCATGCACTTGAGTTTCATGCATGTCACTGATCAAATGATAGTCATTAGTGTCATGAGTGTAGGCATCAGAAATATTACAATAGTCAAGAATATTAGTGTGCATAGAACACTATAGAAGAAGACAAGATTGGACATCATGTTCCCCATGTAATATTTCACATGTTTATTTAAGTACCTCATGGATGTTCTTACACAAGCAGTTACTCCATCTATGTCCTTCAAATTCTTAGTTAGTGCAGCAAACACCACTGCATGTTTCATGTGCATTATTGGCCATCAACTTCTCAAGTTGTGATTCCATGGAAGATATTTATGTTTTTGTAAAGGGATTGATCTAAGTGCCAATTATTTCAACCACTTCAGTGCAGAGAGTACCTTCCAAATCCTCATGTAGGCTATTGAACATTTGTTGGGATAAGGTTTATTGAAAGGGTAGTAGCAATCCACCCACAAACCATTGTGCACGTTGAGAATCATTTATTTCAAATGATAGTTTAGATAAAAAGATATTAAATTACATCATACTCATGTATGCTCTCTATAAGTCTTTACTTTATGTCCTTAAACATTTATATACTTTGCTGCTCAAATTTAGGAATGTTGAACTACTAAAAGAAGGCTATTTTGAGCTAATCAAAGTTAACCACCACTTGCTAAGAGTCAAACTTTTGGTACCACTTGTGTGTGCACTCTAAAAGTGTAGTTTCAAACTATGTGTCCTTACATTCAGAAGATGTGATGCATCCCACCGTCCAAATCAGTTCACATTTTTGGACATGCTCAGTTGCATTCTCCACCCCTAGGTATTTATGTAAGTGTAATGTCATCTCATAGTAGATCGTAGTTGGTTGAGGTGTTTGAATGGGTGAGTTTTGGGAACCTTTAACTCCATTCCCTTGAAGAGGGACTCCACTTTCTCCTCTGCTACCAACTAGTCCTCCTCTAGTGCCTCCAACAGTAGTGCTTGATATATGGGGCATGGTAGTTGGTTGGTTAACCAAGTTTGGGCATGTACTCTATCCTTGAGGACTAGATCCACTAGGCATCCCAAGTTATGCTATATAATTCCCTTGAAGAGAGAAATATAGTTTTAAGTATAAATGAGAATCAATAGGTTCAATTTTAGTATCCCTTACTAGTTTAGCTTCTAATTCCAACATGTTTGTATCTCAATTTCAAATGTGTACTCTATCTGACTCAAAGGCATGAGCATGCACTATGTTGGGGGAGCCTAGTTGGTTCAAAATTGGTACCTTGGTTCCTACCATCTAGTTCATTTCTTCGTCACATGATAAAAGTGTCATATAACATGACTTGAAAGTGATGGGGTCCTCATGTATTTTCACTTCCCTACAGCTCCTAACAACACTCCTTGAGTTCTCCTAGTCTCTTCCCATGCTGCTAACTCCCATAATCCTTTGTCAAGCTTCATCATACTTTCATTTCCATAATGCATACTAGATAGATACCATTTTAAACCCATAATATTCTATCAACACCTATTCTCCCCTTCCAAATGTGTGACTCATGCACAAGAGGTTTTAGCCCTCCATTGGTATAATTTCTAGTCCAAGATCAACAAATAAATTTTTAATTTCAAAAGCAAAAAGCTTAATATAGTGACCCCACGGTTCTTGAAGGAATTGAAAATTGGATTCTTCAAGGCATGAATAGGTGGTCACAACATACTCCATAATGTAGCTATTTATAACTCCTTTTCACTAAAGGTTGACTGCTCATGTCCATGGGGCTCCAAGTCATGCTAGAGTGATTTTCCATTATGGCATCCAAGACTGCTTCCTTCCAATATTACTTGATTGTCCTTGAGCATATGCTATTAACCAAGCATGTAAGTGAATCAAGGCCTCTGAAGAGAAGGTTTAATATAAGGGATAGTAGATATTCTACTCCACCCACTACTATGCAGAGATTCCTAGATCAAGATATGGAACAAAAAAATTATCTTCAACACTGTGAACCCATTTTTCTATATTCTCAAGAGTAATTCGCTCAAACATCTTCCATGAATTTGTTTCAAGTGCTTTAGGTCCCGATAAAAGAACCAAAATGTTGGGTTATTTTATTTAAGTCTAGCTCTAATGTTAAAGTTTTTCCTAATGTGCTACCACACTGGCCCTTTCACACAAGATTAGGCTCTTGCACACTCACCCAAAACATGTAACAAAAGAGCCAATTCCTAGATATTATATATTATAATTTGATTAACTTGTTCATATTCATCAATCAAATAAAGATTATGTAAAATCATAACTTACTACTTCAATCCTATGAGTTCTATATTTGATTAGTATCATCATGCATATTATAGTCATCTTCTTATGTAGTAGTAAGTGCCTAGAAAAGAAAATAAGATTAGGTTTATTTCACATAAAGAATTTAAACATAGTTCCTATCATCACTCATCATAAACCAAATTGGTACAACATACTATCATATATTAAGATTAAAGATGTTCCATACTAACATTACATAATTTTTCCATCCATATATCATCACTATAATGCTTTAAAATAGGGGTATTTATACTTAATTTTCCATAACCAAGTGTTTACAATCATTAATCACATGTAGAGGTGGCCAATGAACTCTCAATAGACTAAGAATCATGGTGCTTAACAATTAGTTCTTCCTAAAGATATGGGCCTTTATGCCCCCCATATCCTCACTCTATGATATATCTTTACTACTATGTGTTCTTTTCATTATAGGTTGGTGTAACACCTCCTATCAATAAGGTCAGAGTCTCCCATTTGAACTATTCTTCCAACTACTCTCACTTCTTATATGCTCCCTATTCTTATGCTTCCATTCTATGTCTTATGTTCTTAGGTTCCTTATGACCTGATCTCCTATGACTAGGTCCTCTCAAGCTAATCCTTTCATGCCGTTATATTTTTGTGCCTAGTAGGTTCCATGCCATGGTGCTTTTACACCTATCAACTATGTGCCATGGTCTTCTTACTCCATGGTCCTGCATTTTGTCAGTCCTACACTAAAATGGGACAACACTTAGTCAAAATTAAGGGGCCAACACTTGTTTCTTGTGTAAGCAGACATTTGAACATGTCCTTGTATTTATTATTTTCTTATATTTAGTGAGATGTGCCCATGTCCTTTATATTATGTCCCCTTGGCCTAGTTATTGTGCCTCATGTGTTTTCTATTTATGCTTTCTTGTATGTGTCATGTCCATGACACTTTTCTTTGCTTGTTACACACTAGTTTTTTATGCCATGAGGGACCTCATGCATCTACCCTTCCTACTTGGGTGTCACAATGGACATCATACCCCATCCCCTAGGTGGCCACTCATTTTTACTTAAATTTATTGTTACATACATTGATTACATCTATATTGACACCCTTGTGGAATGTTAAACATGATATACATCTTACATTACATAATTTTGTTCAGATTCTCTCACATAGTGATGTTATGTATGCACACTATATCATATTATCACGTGATTATTATATATGCTTCGACTAACATAGATTTTATAGAGTTTTTTATTTTGAGGATAGTTCTTGCACAGGTTTAACAACTCCCCTTAAAAGAGGCTAAAGTCATAAGGGTTTGTCATAGTGATCAGGTTCCTATATTGCATGAGCATAATACATTTTTTATTACATAAGTTGAGTTACATAAATTTAGACATAGGTAAACATAGTGGGAAAATAGTGACCTAGAATGAAGTAAAGTTACATAGAATTCAAACTAGAAGGAAACTAGCACCTAAATAGGGACACTAACACCACATGGCACTACTATCCAAGATATGGTTCTACTATCTAGTAGCTCTAGTTTCATAACAACCTAGATTGTCTATAATAGTACATGAGGTATAGTATAGGTTTACATAGATTCAATTACATATTTATTAGTTATCCTTAGTTTTACTCTTACTCATACTAGTTCAACTCAAATTCATATCAATTTTATCAAATTGGGGGCTTCATGTGTGGCATGACCATTAACATATTCAATTTAGATGCACATATACAGTTTATTACAACCCAGTCCAAAATCCATATACTCATATATCATATTTGAGGGCATGTGTGTGACACATTATTTCTATATGCTCACTTACACACCAATTGATCAGATGGAATGATAAATTCCATGTCATTATCTATGTTGTATACACCTAACATCATATTCCAATTTACATGTCAGTTTCATGCCTTACTCCATTTTAAATAATTATAATTCTTGAGTGTCTTAGAGCTACCTAATATACCCAAGTGGTCACATAGTTGACATACATAGTTAGATATATTCAATTAAACATTTACAGTAATTTGTGTAGTTCAATTTCAGATGCATCTACTACACATGGGTGGGAAATGATGGAGTTGTAGCCTACTTGAGTTCTTTAACCATGCACATGAGAGGGTTAGACACAGTATCAGCTTAATCCACGCTATTCATATGTCATGATCCACCAAATAAGGGTGGTTAATGATGGAGTTAAAATCCAATTCAGTTCTTGAGCCACCCACACATGAGGATTGATCAAACTATTAGCTCAATCCAAGATATTCATCGATTGATCACTATATGGATGCACACACACATGTTGTCCCCAAGTTCATGCATTGGTTCATGTACGTAATGAGGTGTATTATTACATTCCTCCTTCCTATCTCTTTACTTAGTTTTACATCTTTACTTAGTTTAGTCTTTTGCTTTTGATATATCTTAATTAAGGACTGATTTATGCATATTTCACATTTGTAAGACATGTACTAGAGCATGTTTTACATACTCAAACCCATATTCACATGCTTCATTTCTTAGGTAAGTCTAGGTATGCTTTATTTTCCTTTATCTTAGTCATTTTTATTTGTTGCATTTTTATAATAAAGGGGGTGGGAGCAAATATAATAACCTAAAAGTGGTATTTGATTGTTAAGAGTGTTATATGAGACTACCTATCCCTAGCTTAGCCCTAAGCCTATATTAGAGCCTATTGTCACATGTACTAGCCTTGGTGTAGGCTACATGCATCCCTAATAAGCCTTAAAGCAATCCTAGACCCTCATTTCTCAATCATGGCCCTTTGTGCCGAGTGTTTTGCTAGACAGACACTAGCACCATAATGAGGACACTAGCACCACATGGTGCTAGTGTTCCCAAAATGGTGTTAATGTCCTTTTTCATAACTTTTCCCAAATGGATATCTTCTTAAAACTAAAACCTCCCAAGGTCAGCCTAAACATATTTTATCATCCGTATAAGTAACATAATAGTATTCAAACATGAATTTTAGCCATCTATCCATTATATGGAAATCAGATGCAAAATGCATAGTCAAACACATAACAAGTTGAGCACAATTAAGGTTATCAATCCATATTATACCCTACTTATGCATACTACCATCTACAATGGCTCTAATATCAGATTTTCTAGATTTCCAGTTTCAAGCACATTCAAGGCACTCAAGGCAACTATCATACTAGCATCACTTGCACTTGCACTAGTACTTAGGTGGAGAGAACCATATCATACTTGATCCCTCATTAGTATATTGGTATGTAGGAAAATTTATTCACAATGGGGTGTTGAGGATGTTTAACTGACCCTATTAATGAACAAACTTTTAGGTTCATGCCCTAGTTATATAGAGAATTAGGGTTTGCATAATAAATTAATTATTATAGGTACAATATAGGTTTTTAAAACTCATGTGTAAGAACATACCCTAAAGATCTAGACATAGGTGCACTTGAAATATCAAGACATTCTTGCATAAAGGACATTACCATCAACATTAGGACACTATTGCTACTTTACCAATAATGGTGCTACTGTCAAGAGGAGTTCTAAGACCATGATCCAGTTTATAAAACATAAACCAGTTTCCATCTCAGTTTACATCACCTAAATCATCTGTAATAGGTATTTTTAAGCTAAGTCTTTATTTTCACTATTTATTACTATTTTTTAAAAAGTCAAAGCTAGTCAATTCTATAATAAATTGGTAGTTAAATTTATTTCATAATATTTCCATGATTTAGTCTACTCAATTCTTTAACAAACATTAAGATTTACATGCATTATGTCTTAAAATTTTAAAACAATGCATAATTTTATCACGATGTCCAAGGATAAGGCATTGACAATTGTAGTTTTAGTCACGCTCTTTCGATCACATTTCAAAGATGGGTTATAAGTAGTAACAAATGATTTTTCCTTGGAGGAAAAATGTTTCTTGATTTTATCAAAGTAGATCCCTTAAGGGGTGGTGCCACTAAAGCCTTTTAGGGACCTCAAAGATAGGTTCATTAATTTTCTTGACCACTTGGATGTTTTACAAAATTGTCTATAAAACCTCAACCCTTTAGTAGTTAGGTGTATGTCTTATATTTGGTTGCACTATGTAAACTAATGACATATGTGGTTCTAGCATTGCATGGAATAAAATCATCTTGGATTGTCTCGATGTTCAAGATCTTAGCTCAACTTTATGGTTATCACACTTCCCTCCCCTAGTTGCCATCAATGGCTCTAGGTGAGACTTTAGGGTGTTCCCTTAACTAGATAAAGTGTAGTCATGGATCTTATGTGATATCACATGAAGATCATAAGTGTGGTATCATTTTTAGAGCATCCATCAACATGAATCAAACATGTATTTGATGGTGCCAAATTGGGTTATTTTTGATAAAGGAGTGTTTGGTGTTGGTGATCGACAGACAAGGCTTTCAGTTTCAATGGATAAGGGTGGTAGCATCGGTCATGGTGGTTATGTCTAGGGGGTGGTGGAGGTGCCCCATAGTTTGGTTTGAGTGGTGGTAGTTGTGGTGGTAGGTCATTGGTGGTCTGTGGATGGTAACAGTTTTGATTTTTGGATGTACATGGAGGACTTTGGATGTGCTCTTTTTCTATGGGTGGTAGTTCACTGAGGAATTTTTGGTAGAATCTATAGGGGTTGGTTTTGTTGTCCCTAAAAATGTTCTATTTTTTTTTCCAATTTTTGGTGGTTGCCTCATCCTTTGAGGTATATTTCAGTTTTGATCGGTTGTTTGTCTTTGGTTTCATCTTGTATCATATTTTGTATTCGTATTTTTCATTTAATAAAATGGGTAAGGAACCCTCCTCTATCTATCTGTCTGTCTGTCTGTCTGTCTGTCTATCTATCTATCTATCTATCTATCTATCTATCTATCTATCTATATCTTTTAAATGATTTGTTATGTATCATTCATCTTTTTAAATAATTGATATTAAATATTAATTTTTTTGTTGCAAATAATAGAATTAAAATTTCAAATGTTTTAAATATTATAATTTCTAATTATAAAAAATTAACATATATGTATTTATACAAAATTTAAAAATATAATTATTATTAAAGTGTGTCTTCATTAATTAATTTTAACATGAAAAAGTAAACACTTCTTGCGTAAATAATAAGGAAAAAGAATTAATATTTAACAATAGAATATTAAATAAAATAAAATATTATTTTATATAAAAAATATTGTTAATATAATTATATATTTTATTTAGAAAGATTAAAATTCAAATGATAGAAATGATAATTTGAAATTCAATTATTTAGCTTGCAATATGAGCCAATATCATATAAAGTTTTATACATATCGACTATAAAATATTTCTTATTTAAATTTATATTTTTCTTATAAAGTTTTAGACATATAGTCTTAAAATATTTCTTATTTCAATTTATATTTCTCTTTAAACAAGAGTTTAATCTTAGAATGACATTCATTAAAGTATTAATCCATGTAGAAAAAAAATCAAAATAAGAATAAGAATTATATAATATAAATGTTCAATCACACACTAATATTAGTGTGTGGGCAGTCACTTACGTAATCCATCCTACTCTTTTATTTATTTTTTTCCAAAGCTTCGAGATTATTTGATATAACTTTCTAGCATCTAAAAAGTATTTCTCATAAACCGTAAGAGTAATCCTCTCCTAATAATAGAAAACAATAAAATATTAATAATATAAAATAAAAATTATGCTCCCCGCTCCTCGCTCCCCCATATATAGATAGTGGCTCTAGTTCCAATTAGACATATATAGGGAACCAAGGATTGGAATGATAGGGTCTAAAGTTAGATAGGGTCTAAGTTATATATGGAGGGTTAAAAAAGCATAGATAGATATATAAGGTTTGGGTGCATATGATTGACTATCTCTATTTTATAAGATACCATATAGTTGGTATCGATGATTAAAATAACCATGAGTTAGTTGTTTGCTCGCTAATTTTGTAAAGTTCAAAAAACTTAAATTTAAAAAAATATTATTTTTTTAAAATAAAAATTTTAATAGTCTTGAACTTCAAGTAGCCAAATAAAATATCGGTGTTGAATATATTTATAATATTAATTTTTGAATAAATAAAACTAGTATTAATATCTATCTATATTATTTGGAAATCAAATTTTAATTAAAATAACTTATTATTTCATTATCATAATGTTTAGTTAGTTAGTTTGTTTGTTTTTTTTTACTTGGATTTTTTATTCCAATGTTTCATGTTTCATGATGGTGTTCAATTGTATTGATGACAAAAGGAGGTGGTTCAAAAGGTATTGTGGAGCTTAGATGTTCACCCTCTTGTGATGAAACCTTGGTTCCCAATGTTCAATCTTATCATAGAACCTTTTAATGTTAGACCCGTTTAGGTTCACCTTCACCATCTTCCTTTACAAATTTTGGTCGAATCTTTTTTCAATGTGATTGGTAACTTTATTGGAGAATTTTGAAGTTAATAGATTCTATTACAATTCTATTTTCCCACACTACCTATGCAAGGATCCTTGTCTATATTAACACTTCTAAAGATCTTCCTAAAAAATAGATCTTAAAATTAAGGAACTATCTTAGACTCAACCCATTGATTTTGAGGGATTTCCCTTCCATTATCATAGTTTCTTTGAGGTTGGCCATTTGTCCAAATATTGTAGTAGTGCAAAAAGAAGGAAGCCACTTGGTGGAAGGATGCTCTTACTAGCCATCTTATGGTGGAAATTGATGAAACCGAGGGTGAGGACTCAAATTCAAAATAGCTCGAGGCTTCAAGGGAAGACTCAATTTCCAATCAAAAGAAAGAAGAGGAAGTTGCCAATGCAACCTCAAACTCCCCATATAGAGGTAAAAATGATTTTATTCTAAGTTCGAGTAGGCAAAAAATTAGTGTTATTGATTTCATTTTATCAATTTCTCCTGATTTAGATTTGGATGAGAAGAGGGATTGGACATTAGTCAAAAGGAAGAGAAAAGGCAGGCTTCATAAAGGCCCTAATTCAAAGGCCATATCCCTTTTTGGGTCTAAGAATTAGAGAGGGAATGCAAATTCCATAATGAATCTAGGTAGTATTTAGCTATGTTTTGGTGTGTTGTGCGATCATAAGAATTTGACAATAGAGAGGAGGTTATATCAAGTGTTAGTTCATAAAACAATGAAATCAACAAACTAGTATGCTAATGTATCTAAGCCTAGATCTTAGGGAGAGCTTAATGAATAAACAATAATTGAAAACCCATTTAAAATGCAAAGAACAACAATCCTTACCTTCATTGAGAGTTCCAAATGATTTATTTGTGGCTTGCTTGGTTTGTGCTCAAAGAGTCTTTGGCAATGGAGTTTTGTTTAATCATTCTCTCCTTGGCACCATTGTGACTTGTGGCTTGATATGGATTATACTTGTTTGATGGATTGGTTCAATATTTTGGAATTATAACATTATTTCTATGAGTCTTATGTAAAAACTTGCATTATAACTCTATAATTTCCAAGCTCTCTTTTCAATAGGCAATGGGTTGTATTTATAGGATCAGGAACTAACCCCAAATCAATGTGAGTTCAGTATAGTTTAAAATTGAGATGGATTCAAACCTAACTTAAGTGAGATTATTAACCCTAGTATAGTTAAAAGATGTCAAAGGCTCATGATTTTCAATGAAGACATGGGTGAGATATTTTGAGATATTTGGAAAGGCTTAACAACTCACAAAAGTTAATCATGAAAAGCTAAGATATTTGCATTTTTGAATTTTTTTTAGTAATTCATTAATTACACATGGATAATTCAACTAGGTATTTAATTTGGCTCAGTATTTTAATTAATCATGATTAAGATTTTAGTAATTTCAAGATTTGATTTTATGTGTGCACTTATCCCACTTAATAGGTCTATAAGCCAAATTGCATGTTATGATGCCGTAGGATGAATATAGATGAATATATGAGAGAATTTTATTTATTATGGTAGGATACCCAAATTAGCAATGTCTCAGCATGATTCTAAGCTTTGAGGAATGATGCACAATTAAATTTGGAATGTTTATTGATTCCTAGGATTAATTTTCAAACGTTGGTAGGAATCAATATGAAGTCTGGTCAAAGGCCATTGGTGGCTAGTTTTAGGTGTCTATAATTTTCCCCTGTTTGGGAAGGCATTTCAAACTATAATCACAGTAACATATTTTCAAAGAATGAAAATATCATGTATGCTTATGACTTTAATGGTAATGGATGAACTGTATGTGCCCCTTCGAGGGGGAGGTTGGAAAAGGGTTCAGTAATTGGTCCCTCAAAAGGAGAAAATGAGTAGACCAAAAATATGAAATGGGGTGGAAAGGATTGATTTTACCATAGATGGTTATAATCAATGGCATATAGAGCTACCCCAATTATGGTAGACAAACATGTTGATTTTCCCATAGATGGTTATAATCATCAACATAGTTGGGACAAAAAAGGTAATTAATTGTCCACAGGCAATTATAATCATTAAATAAAGGCTTAGGGTAATAAGATAATGATTTGCCCAAAGGTAGTTATAATCATCAAAAGTAAAAATAATGGTTTTCCCAAAGGTGGTTATAAGCATTATCAAAATGAAAATGTGCCCCAGTTGGGAAGAAGAAAGAGGATGATTTACCCAAAGGCAATTACAATCATCAACCTTCAAATTGATATTAACATAATGATTTTCCAAAAGGTGGTCAGAATCACTGGTAATGCAAATGGGAAGGTATACAATGATTTTCCCAAATGAGGTTATAATCAGTGGTATCCTGATTATAGCAAACACGATATGGAATATGATGGAAAATGGATACAAAGGAGAAATATGAATTTAGACAAATTGAAAGTAGGGAGATGCTCATTTGAATTGATAAGGATTAAAATTCTTTCATGATTTAATTACTCTGTATGTGGGAATGATTAGGATTAGATTAGGAATGTGTTTGGTGCCAATGAGAGATATTGTTGCTTCATTTCCATGTAGACTCTTGGAGTTGATTTTTGCTATAGCACGTGATGATAGGCATCATGATAGAACACCATGAGGACTTGGATGAAATATGCACATGGACTGACATGCGATCCAATACTCAATTGGAAATAATGCACCAATGAGAAAAACCATGATGACAATATTGACATATGAATATGTATGGATTCAATAATAATGCATAAGGAATCACCCAATGAATGCACATAGACTAAATCAAGGCACAAAAAGAAAGTAAACAAATAGGCAAACAAAACAATAGAAAGACAAAACAATAAGCAAACAACAAACAAGAAAAAGAATGTAAAGCATAAACAATGGTTAATCACAATGTTAGTATAAATAACATGGCATAAAGAAGATGATGAACATTTCCCCTAGATTATAGGAGACAACATAACAAACAAACAAAATGGGGGAAAATAATAAAAGGAAAGGGGTGGTTGAGCTATCTCCAGATGCACTAGGCTACCTACATAGTTCTATGGACGTAATATTCAACAAAAATTTTAGGTCAAATGTAATTTTCCTAATAAATGAGATAGAATAAAATGGTGAGAAATAAAAACTAAGTGTGTTATCGAAGAATATGGTAATGAACTTGTGAAACAGTGGGAGTATGGGATAAAAGACCAAAAAATATGGGGAAATTAAATGCCAAGTGGTTTCTTGTGACTGAGTAAGGGATCCAAGAATCCTTAAGGCAAAGAAGTGGTCAATGTTTTTAAATTTTATAATTTTTTTTTGAATTTTTGGAGCATCTCAACTCGATAGAGAGTGAGGAGATATGAAACAGTCCAAGATCATAAAATGACAAGAGCGTTCAAATTTAGATTGCTTGAAAAATGGTGAAAGTGTGGCTTAAGTTTCTCGCAAAATGGCAAGAACATTCAAACTTAAAATTTTTCACAAAATGATCAGTTCATGGCTAAGGTTGACTGAGTTAACCTTAATGTGAATTGAGCATTGCCTACATAGTCCCAGTATGTGACCTTAATTCACTATAAATCTGCCTTATAATAGAATAAGTTGACTAGTGTAGTAGCTAATTCAAACAAAATAATCAAAGTTGGCAAATGGCACAGTATGACATAGACATGGTAAGGTGGTACTTCAAGTCATGATAAACAAGTGTTTCCCCTAATTTTTCCATAGGCAGTTATAATTAGGAGAGAATGTTAGAGGTCAATGATATTAATTTGCCTATAGATAGTTATAATTAGTAACATGGTGATGAGACATTGATTTGCCCAAAGGGAGTTATAATTAGGCCCACATGGTATATAAAAAAACAAGAAATAAAGGATGTAATTGATAAAACACTGTAATACTCCTTAAAATTATGACCTCTATCTAGAATACTAAATCAACTACTAAAACTTGATCTAAATATTCATGGTGACAATGGCTGTAAAATCAATAGAATAAAACCAAGGTCAAATAGGCTAGGTAGGGAGGTTTAAAAAAACTTGGTTGATATAAAAGGTATGGTAGAAGGGTATGGTGGAATGACAAAGTGATACAATGGTATTATGATACATAGAAGAATGTCAATATTATGGTACAATTAAAATGGTACTCATATAATATACACTAGGTCTCTCAAGTGAAGTAATGCTTGAGGTGTATAATGTTCATCGACTCATCAAGTTCATCCTTGTCTAGTGTAGCGAGCTTGTATGCTCCAATGTCATAATTTGTAACAATAATAAAAGGCCCTACCCAATTGAGTTTGAACTTACCTTTTTGTTTCTTCTCAATTGTGGTATTCTTTTAGTTTTCTTTAAGAACAAGATCACCAAGCTCAAATTCTCTATATTTTATGTGTTGATTATAATGGCCATATAATTGGTTCTAGTACGCTTGAAGATTGCTAGCTGCAGTTAGGCATTTCTCATTAAGTAACTCTAGCTCTTGTAGGTGAGCTACTCAATAGTCTTCATATTCCAGTACATACTTCAAAGAGATGTGCAAAGAAGGTAATTCAACCTAAATGGGAAGAATGGCCTCGGTGGCATAAAAAAGTGAATATGGAGTGGCTCTCATATTAGTACTATAGTTGGTGTGGTATGCCTAGAGGACATAGAATATTTCGAGGTACCAATCATGACCAACATCATTAACAATATTTTTAACAATGTTGATAATGGTTTTTTTACATGATTCTTCCTAGCCATTACCTTGTTGGTAATATGTAGTGGAAATTTTTTTTTAATCTTTTACTCAACACATAATGATTAGACATATTTATTCTTGAATGATCAACCATTATCAGATATAATGTTAGAGGGGATACCATAGCAGTAAATGAGATGGTTGAATATGAATTTGGAAATTTGCTTTCTAATCATGTGAGGGGTATAGATTTGACCCACTTAGTGAACTATTCAGTGGTGGTAAGGATATGTTTGTAGCCATTATATCAGGTGGGGTTTATCTTCCTAATGAGGTTAAGGAACCATGTAGCAAATCACAATGGTTTAAGCATTGGTTTAAAAGTCCTTGCCAAGGCATGAATCAAATTAACATGCCTTTGAAATTTATCACATCTTTTCACATATACACCTGCATCTATATCCATCATTATCCAATATTACCTAGTATGTAGGAGATTTATAGATAGGATGGCCCCACTTGTGTGGGCTCCACATACTCCTTTTTGAACTTCCCATAATGCTAATGTGACTCTATCAAAATTAAACAATGAAGCAAAGTTTCATCAAAACTGTGGTAATAAAGGGTTGATTCGAATAAGGTATAACATGTGGTATAATGGACAAAGGATTGGATTGTTTGTAAAATATGTCTAGTGGCATTATTTGGTCGTGAAGATAGGTGTAAAGTTTTGAATACTATAGATAGCTGGGACCTATAATATCATAGTTCATTGCGATGGTTGAAGGTTTGTGAGCTAGTGCTAGTAGATTTTCAATGAGAAATTTATATTCCTTGGTCATGTGTATATGACAAATCAGGGATCCAGTGTTGGCCATGACATCCATTACTCTATTACTGGCCCTTGGTATATGTTCAAACAATACATTGGAAATTTTCTATTGAAGAGTGTCAACCATGGCCTTATATAGTACCAACTTGTCATCTTTGATCTAAAAATGGTCTATAACTTGATTGACCATTAACAGAGAATCACCATAAGATGTTGTATGTTCCATTATACCACTTGTCATAGTCCTACAATGAGTGATTCATATTCAGCCATGTTATTGGTACAAGGAAAACTGATCCTAAATGACTTAGGGATTAGATCCCCTTTAGGAATGATGAACAAAAGGCCTATCCTTGATCCATGTGCTGTGAATGACCCATCAAAATACAAATTTCAGTGCTACTCCTTAAAATGTGTTTTAATGATGGTCATAATGGATTCATCTGGGAATTATAATGTTAGTGATTCTATATCTACAAGGGGTGCTTCAACAAGCTAATACATAAGAAATTATCCCTTGATGACTTTCTAATTGATGTATTCTATCTCAAATTCATTTAAAATCATGATCCATTTATACATGTGGTATTGTAAAGTTATTTTAGATAGTAGATACTTGAGTGGATCTACTTTGGAAATGGCCATGGTCTTGTTGTTTAACATGTAATTGCATAGTTTCTAAGCCTTTTTCAATGGGCATATAATTTTGCTCATACACTACCAGTGTATGACTTAAATAGTACATGCCATGCTCTTTTCCATTATAATCATATTGAGCTAGAAGTGCACCCAAGCCTTTCTCAGTAGATGATAGGTATAGGAGGAATGACTTTCCTAGCATTGGAGGCAATAAAATAGGTGGATTTTTTAGATAGTCCTTTAGTTGTTGGAAATATTTATGGAATTCTTTATCCCAATGAAATGTCACACCCTTCTTTAGTAGATGTGTAAATGGGTGGCACTTGTCAACGAAATGATAAATGAAGCATCTAATAGATTATGTTTTACCCTACAAAATATAAAGCTACTCTAGATTGGTTGGTGGTAACATTTGAGTTATAGCTTATACTTTGGTTAAATAGAATTAAATACCTCACTAAGATAAAATGAAACCAAGTAATTTCCTAAAGTAACTCCAAAAACACACTTGATCCTGAATTTTTATTCATGTAGTCTCTCAAATATCCTCCTCAGTGCTACTGGATGATGGACCCTAGTATTTGATTTACCTAGTATGTCATCAATGTAAGATTCAATAATGTCATGCATCATATTGTGAAATATGACAGTCATGGCTCTTTTCTATGTGGCCCATGCATTTTTGAGACCAAATGGCATAACCCGATAATAGAATGTTCCCCATAGAGTGGTGAACACTATTTTATGTTTGTATTTTGGCACAATCTAGATTTGGTTGTACCCTAAGAATTCATCCATTAATGAAAGTATATCGTAACCCACTATGGAGTTAACTATCATGTCAATTTTCAGCAAAATAAAGTCATCCTTGGGGAAAGATTTATTTATGTCCCTAGAACTAGTGTATATTTTGATTCCTTCAGGTTTTTTACTGATTGGCATGACATTGGAGATCCATTTATAATAGTTTATTAGCCTAATACATCTCGATTCCAAGAGATTTTCCAAATATTTTCTCACTAATACAATAATGTGAGGATGCGTCTTGCATAATTTTTGTTTCATAGGTTTGACATTAGGATGTACCACAATGTGGTGCACAACCAAGGTGGGGTCTAAACCAAGCATGTCAGAATAGGCCTAGGCAAATATATCAACAAATTCCCTCAAAAGGGATATAAATATTTCATGTTCCTTATTAGTGAGGGTCACACCTAATTTGATCCATTGTAGGTCATCTGGAGTCTCGATGTTAACTTCTGAAGTATCCTCCATAAGAAGGGTTGAACCATCTTCCAAAATGGGAGGCAAAGATTTGAACTGGCCTACAATGGTATAATCTTCTATTAGGACTGGCTATTCAAGTTCTCTTAGGCATGATGAATCATAATTTCCTAATGGTAGGGATGGCCATGTAACAAACACTGTTAGAAACTCTTGGATGATTAATTCAAAATCCTATTGTTCTTCAAGATTGAACTCATACCCATAAGCAAGTTCATAATTGGTGGTCTCTTTAGCTATGTTTGAGGAAGGTTGAACACCCCCATATAATGATGCCTAAAATAGGGTTTCACCACTAGAATAGACTTTCTCTTTACTATTTACATGATCAAAAAGAGACTCAAAGAGGTTTTAACTTTAGGACCTTAATGTTTTATGTAATTGTTTGTGGCTAAGAGTGTTCACTTATTCTTAAAAATAGGCTACAAGATCTAGCGTGATTAAGAAACATTGCTTATGGTCTCCCAACAGAACATTATCCCTTAGGCATAAAAATCATAGAAGGACTCATCATTCTAAAACTCATCGAATAGAATTATTGATTCTTTTTGGCCTTAGTCTATTAGTTGAGGATAATATTATGGAAGTAATTTGTAACAAATAACTAGTCTAAGGGTATAAATGGCATTGATGTCAAACAAATTGGTATTGTCTAGGTCATAAAAAAGTTTATGATTGGACTTTGTTTCACTATCGACATCATCATCACTAGTTATTGGTCTTGGAACATGAATAAGGTACATGGGGTCATCCCCAAGTGGTTTAAATCCAAGACCATATGTTCCTTTGTATTGAATGGCAAAAAATGGCTCAAGTGAACCCTATTGATTTATCCCAAGGCCTCCTCCTTCATAGGAATGTCTCTTCATGATTTTGTTTGATATGGGATACTTGTAATTTAGGTAATAGTTAGACAAGTTGTCATTATAAAACCAAGATCATCATCTACAAGCAGATCTTGTTCTTGGCTAGTGGCTAATATGAAAGTGATAGGTGTTAGATTATATAGTTTGGATTTGACTTTTTGCTTCCATTCTATGCAAGGTGGTTTAGATTTAGGTCTTCCAAAGGACTTGGGGTTCTTTGGAAGCTTATAATTGTGGAATGTATCATGGGTCAAATATTCTCCTGGGCCATTAGCTCAGATAGTATAATGATTAGATATTTTAGGAGGTAGTATGTGGGAAAGTGAATCAAGGGTGTCATAGTCAATACAGTTGGCCTTTGGTGAATCAACTAGTATTTATTTCCCCTTCTCCTTCTTAAAAACTAGTATTAAGATGAAGTGATAGTTATAGCTTTGGTACTCAACCTCTAAATGCTTACAATGTTCATATGGATGTAAATCTCCATGAATAATAACCTCCATACCTAAATGGGAGAACTTGATACATTGGGGCAAGGTTGATGGGATTGTATGAATCATATGTAGCCAAGGTCTACCCAAAAGAATATTATATGACAAATTGAGGTCTAACACATGTCATAGAGTATCATAGGTTAAATTCCCAATGATAACTAGCAAGTTGATAGTTCTCTATGATTCCCATTCTTCATTATCATAAGCCTTGATTATGGTCATTTCTAGATGGGGATCGGTCGTGGTGTACTCAAGAAGATTGATGAGCTTTAGAGATAATATTTAGACCTGATCTATTGTCTGTGAGGACATGTTTCACTTTGTACCATGTTATGATAACTTTAATGTACAATAGATTGTTATGCAGAGGGACAAGGGATGACATATCACTTTGGTCAAAGGTTAATTATTGGCTTAGAGCTAGGTATCTAACCAAACCTTGAAATTTATTAGGAGATATGTCATTAGGAACTCAATCAAGATGTTACTATGGATTGTAGACATACGCAAAAAATTTAAAAATGGAGATTTATGTGGGTGTCTTCTATAATTATTCCATAATATTGAACATGTTCTTTTTACATAATGATAAATGGCTTGTTATTAGCTAGAATGGTTGGTTGGATGGGTGAATTAATAGATGGTTATGGCCCTTGGATGATAATATTTGACTTCTAAGTTATGATTGCATAATCAAGAGTAGATGCATGACCATTGTTACTAAAAAATGATGGTGGATGGGAACTAAATAGGATAAGTCTCAGTTTACAGTGCACTTGTACATGGTCATAGGTAAATAATGAGTTATCAATATAAGGTCCAAAAGTGGGAAACCTTACTTGTTGGTACACCTGTATGTGATCCCAATTCAAGGAAGGATCACCAACATGGTTTGGTTGATTGAATTAAATTAGAAATGGTCTTAATTTATTGGTATTTGGTCTCAAATTGATGGTGATAATGGAAATGTGACCTCCCATAATATGGCCTACAACCTTTTTTTAGTCATGTGCACCTGTGTGGTAGGTCTATTGGTTGTTGGCATCGTTATGGCCTTGGTTTCCTCTATTAGTTTGACATTGGTTCTGTTGCTTCTGATTTTGTAGGTTCTACCTCAGTTATTGATATTGTTGTTATTATTACACTGGCCATTGTTGCTACTATTATTAGTTGTTATGTTGCAGAAAGGGTTTTTGATAAATACCAAGTTTCTGATTGGATATGGAAGCTCAACAATCTAATTTGATCTCTCTATTTTTCAACATATTATCAATCAAATATTTAATTTACACACAATGGTACAAATTATTTCCATTGACTCAATGATACTCTCATAATTCATTTTGCATGTACCAGTTTGGATAGTCAATGCCCTTAGAATATTGTTTAGAATAGTCTAGTTAATTAGATTAGATGTAGTAAGATTTTAAAACACAAATTCAATGGGTTTTCCAAGGTCACTAAAGACAACAAGTAGGCACATTTCTCCTTGAAGGAGGGATTTTCAAAGGCAAAGGTTTTTATTTTTGTTGCATTGGTTTAGGTTGTTGTTTTTACTAAAGAGGTTGTTGGTTAGGAGTGATTTCCATATGCAACATAGGCTGAGAAAATAGTGTTTTCACCATTTGTAAATGCCATGAATTAGTTACTCCATTTCCCACAACTTTTTTGTTACAATTGAACTGCATAGGTTTATCATAAGTATTGGCTTGGATTAGTTACAACCCTTACATTTGGAATTGGTTCAGGTTCTAGCCATTGTTCTGGTTTTGATTCTAGTTCTAATTTGCTGAGGTAAGCTTAATGATCCCTTTGTTAATAAGGGATATTTTAATCAACAAACCTTTATCAATGATTTCCTTGAAATTGTGTGCATATTACAGTTCCAAATGGTAAGATATCTCACTATGTAAAATTTTGGTGAAAACATCAGCTAGCTGATTGTCTAGTAGACTGTGGGTGAATTGGCTTGAAATAGTTCTCCATCACTGTAGATAATTGGAAAATATTTCATCATCATTTTGTTTAGATTTCATAAAATCTACCAATGAAATATGATACTTGATATTGTAGTAGAAGTGTTTCACAAACTTGTCTGAAAAGATCATCAAAATTAGAAACTGAATTTTTTGGTAACTTCATAAACCACTCCAATGTTTGTCCTACTAGGTTCCTTAGAAATAATAGTAAGAGGTATGTGTCTATGTAGGAAAATGGTTGACACATACCAAATAATTCTATCAAGTAGGCCTTGGGGTCTCCTTTCCCCTTGTATTTATCAAATTTTAGTGGTTTATACCTTGGAGGAAATGGTATTTGTAAATACTCCATGTTGAAGGGGTAGGAACACAAGTCATCCAACTTGAAATTTTTGGTCTATTTCCTATCTTGGATGGTGGTAATTTCATCCTTCATTTATTGCATTTCTTTTATGATGAAACCAATGGGAACATTGGCTTGAGGTGAAAGCTAGGTAGTCAAAAGTGGATTACTTTGACCAGGGTATAGTGGAGGAATTTGTTGTGGAATGTTGATTTGGTTCATGACTTTATTAGGAATATGCATACATTGATTAGGGTGTGATTATTATAATTACACACATTTCTATATGATATTTTGGTTAGTATTTGGTATATGGGCCTAGATTTGGGTAAATTAAGGTTGAGATGGAAGGATATGGCTGTACTATCCCTATTGAGGTTGAATAGAGACTTGCTACCAACTAGTCAAAACTTTCTAATTGAGGGGAAATTATGAACCAAGGCCTTGTTATTGAGCTTATGGCATGTTAGGCAAAAAAGGAAACTATTTCCTAATTGGTACTTGTGTAACATTGGAACCTCTTAGTTGGAAAAATCCTTATTGTAAAGTAGAAGCATGTTGAAGTTTTAGCATTTGTCACATACTAGTATTTTTATGTTTTTTATTATACATCATTTGTGATTGTATTAATTTGTTTGTCTATGACTGAAGAGGCATTTTTTTCACTACTTGGAAAGGTAGAGCATTGGTTGCCCCTAGTTAAGGTGGTAGAATGTTTGTCTTCTACTACATGGGTATATTAGATAGTGCATATTGTTTTGGAATGTTAGTCATCACCTATTATGGTGGAGTAACATTCATCACATTATTTTGAGGCATGGTACTGGTTATTTCTTGACTAATTAATCCTTGAGATTGTGTGATTGAAAAAGTAGTTGGTTAAGGATTAGAGGTAGTTTATTGTGATTGGGAAGTATAAGTTCTTATGCCCTATGTTTACGAACCACTCATGGTGTTAACTAAAGGCACATTTTATTGATGATTAGTTATTTATGCATTTATACCACTTTGGTTTGGATTGGAAGACACTTGCATATTATCCACAATGTTTGGCTCACTATTCCACATAGAAGTAGAAGACACTTCTTCAATAGTTGGGGTATTAAACATGTTTTCCATTTAAATTATTTGCACAAATGGATTTATACCATGAATTTATTGGCCTATCAATTAATTTAAGAAATCCTTATTGTAATGTAGAAGCATGTTGAAGTTTTAGAATTTGTCACGTACTAGTATTTGTATGTTTCTGATTATACATCATTTGTGATTGTATTAATTTGTTTGTCTATGACTGAAGAGGTATGTTTGTCACTACTTAGCAAGGTGGAGCATTGGTTGCCCCTAGTTAAGGTGGTAGAATGTTTGTCCTCTACTATATGGGTATATTAGATAGTGCATATTGTCATGGAATGTTAGTCATCACCTATAATGGTGGAGTAATATTCATCACATTATTTTGAGGAATGGTACTAGTTATTTCTTGACTAATTAATCCTTGAGATTGTGTGATTGAAAAAGTAGTTGGTTAAGGATTAGAGGTAGTTTATTGTGATTGGGAAGTATAATTTATTATGCCCTATGTTTACGAACCACTCATGCTGTTAACTAAAGGCACATTTTATTGATGATTAGTTATTTGTGCATTTATACCACTTTGGTTTGGATTGGAAGACACTTGCATATTATCCACAATGTTTGGCTCACTATTCCACATAGAAGTAGAAGACACTTCTTCAATAGTTGGGGTATTAAACATGTTTTCCATTGAAATTATTTGCACAAATGGGTTTATACCATGATTTTATTAGCCTATCAATTAATTTAAGATTAATGTTGAAGGAGATAGCTTGATAAGAAGAGTATTTGACATGGTCATATTGTTAAAGTTGCACACTAAGTTTAAGTATGTATAATATGTTGTCTCCATCTGTATGAAGTGGTCCTCCATGAGGCCTTTTCCTATGGTAAGCATATGAGGGTCCTAATACAGGATTGGCACTATGGCTTGAGGATTTATAGAACCCTATTCAATGTTTTGATTATAAGACATGTTGTAAGGTCCTTTTACTAGACTTGGCAAGTTTTCATGGGGAAATTTTGTAGAAAACTTAGCCCCTACCTCTGTAGCTCTAATTAAGACTTCGTCCTTGTTCATAAGCAAGTGAAGATCAAACAAGTATGGGCTATAGGCCAATGCAATAGTAACTTAGTAAGGTTATTGTTGGACTTTTTTTACAATCATAGGTATGCTAGTTAAGTATTATCTCATTTGTTCTTGGTCTTGCTCTGAGTATGATGGGCCAAAGGGTCTTGTATTTGTTCCCCATTTGTTCATTTTAAGGTGGAGAAGGATCCATCTCACAAATGACATAGTCTCCAAAAGGGTCTTGAACAAAGTCTTCTTGTGTGACCACATTACTATATCTTAAATTGTGCATAGCTCCACTACGTTTATAGTGAGATATGTTTGAATTGATAGTGAATGTTTTATAGTAAAAGAGGATTAGAGTTCTACAAACTCTAAAAAACAATGTCTAAAAAGATAAAAGGTTCAAACTTAATATATCTTAGTCAAAGAATGGAGTTGTATCTTCAAAATGGTTTGTGACAAAACTTGGTATAAAAAAACCTAATTTCAAATGTCTTATGCTAAATGTCTCACACAAAAAGGTCAAGTGGATGAACTAAAAACAAAATGCCAAACTCTAGGTCCCAACTGTTCCAAATAGGTATAAACTAGGACAAATAAAGGTTTCTAAGTCTTTTATCCAAATTCAACATCAAAATATAAACTCAAACATAGGCATGTACTAGGACTTTTGGCCAAACAAGGAATCAAAAGCTAGACTTTAAGAAAAAGGATTATTTAATCTAACAAACTTTAAACACTTTGGCATAGTCTAGGCACTTGATTTTAGACATGAACTTGGTCAAATTGGTATGAATAAAAAATCAAAAGGCACTTGGAGATAGACTATTTTATCCTAAGTAAAGGCACAACAAATAGTTTTTGAATTTGGGTAAAGAATTAACCTAAGTTATGTAACACAAAAGAGGAAGATTGGTGTCTCATCCCCAATTAGATAAGGCATAAAAATAAATCAATAAATGCTTGAATTTAAACTTGTCAAGGTTAATTAAAAACTCAACTTAGGAAAACTAGGCTTTTTGAACAAACATGCTAGACAAATTTGGATAGCATAACAATACTAGACAAAGATGCTAAAAGGCACATGTGGTTTGGTTTCAAAATGTCAAACTTGGACACAAGATAAGACAAGTATGTGAAATAATTTAAGAAACGTAATGGTGTTATCATTATTTAAAGGTATAAACAATGGTTATTTTCAAATATTACAAGGTATAAACTTGAAATTAATTTGGTAGAATAATGTTACCTGTTTCAATCAAGTGACACACAATGTTTTTGATAGAAAGTCTAAGGTAAAAGCAAGGTGTCAAACGGATGGTATAACACCTCCTCAAATAATGGAGTAGTGTAGACAAAAAAGGATTTTGACATGGCATAAACAAATAAATGATTTAGACTCAAAAGACCAAACAATAAATGAATAAAGACTAAATACAACTAAGTAAATCATCCTAAGCCCTAAATTGACAAGGTTACTTCGTATTACTAAAATCCATCTATATACATGCTCTTGAGAGGATTTTAAGTGTTGATAAAAAAATAAAAGAAAATTAAGTAGTAAGGTTTTTACACCCTCTTCTCCTAAGATATTGTACAATAACATAGACCTTTAGACTACTCATCCTACATCAACAATATTTCTACGACAAGTGGGCTTTGTATAAAACTTAAAATTTTGACTGTCTAGATGGTTTCAAGCATGGATAACACTAGATATACCTCACATAAATTGATTTCATACCTATTAAATTAATCTTTAGAGGTCTATTCCTTTTCATAGTGATTCCATCTGTGTACTGCACAGTGGAATCCCTAGGTTAACTAGACCTGACTCATGTTTTCATTACGAAAGGATATGTTAGCCTCTCAATCACTTGGCTCTCACAATATGTGTAATTTGATTTGTATACCTTGCCATAAACTAGGGTTGAAACAATGTTAGGAGATGAAACCTTGGGTTAAAGCTTTGCTAAAAAATTCATGAAGAAGCTATGAACTCCCCTTCACAAGCCAAATTGTATAAATGAAATGACTAAGGGGAAAGACTTTAGAGGTTACTTTTAGATCACCCAAACCATATGAATTTTAGAGAGAGCTTATAAAACATTATTTACATGCCTTGGAATAGACACAAATTATAAATTAAAAGGCACTTTTGGTCACCCATGTTTCCTAAAGAGGATGGGGAGAGAGCATACATAAGACTCTTCATTTTGCAAAAATTAACAAAGTAATAAAAAAACACTTTTAAGAATTTTAAATCTATGAAAGTGTTAATTTTATGAAACAAATGAAATTTTTGATGAATTTATTTATCCCCCTTATCTCAACTGCAAACATTATAATAAATTTCACAAAACAACTTAACACAAATCACCTAAGTTCCTTTTAAGCACTAAAAATCAAATGTTCAAGACTTAACCATTCTTTTTAGGCACCAAAATGAAGTGTTCAAGCATTAGTATTTAAAATTTTATGTCTTATTCCTAACCTGGCCCTGCATATGATATAGGGTTTCCTTCTTCTTTGAATCACATTAATGGATGAGAAAACAAGTTTTGAAAATATAAATCTTGGGTTTCTCTAGATTTTTTATACCGAGATAGATATCGATCACGTATGATCTATATCAGTTATCAAAGAACTGATGTCGATTGGTAATAACCAATACCAATTGATAAGGATTGAGATTATTTGAATGTGAACCCAAAGGTAAAACCAAAATGATATGAAAAATGTTAGTTAGCTCAAAATATCAAAAAAACTTCATAAAACCTATAATAATATGATTAGTCAAGGAATATTCAAGTGAATTAAAATAAGAAATAATGATTAGATTTCAAATCCTAGTTTTAAAACCATGGTTTACCTTACATCTAGTTTGATAATGGTTACCCATAACCGATGTCGGTTATATAGAAATAATGACATTTTAGTAGAATCGATGCCAATTATGCCTGATTGAGGTCAGTTTCTATGTAATTTGAGTTAGCACAAAAAATAAAAATATGGAAAAAATAAATCTAAAACTCTAATTTTGAATATATTCAAGCATTGATTTGAAAATTTTGTATTTGCATCTTGGTCTCCTTGGTACATGGAATTCTTAATGTCCCACTAGGTGTGACATTTATGATCATAGAAATTTGACAATAGAGAGGGGGTTAGATCAAGTGTTAGTTCATAAAACAATGAAATTAACACACTAAAATTCTAACATCTCTAATCCTAGATCTTAGGAGGAGCTCAATGAACAAACAACAATTGAAAACCCAACTAAAATTCAAAGAACAACAATCCTTACCTTTATTGAGAGCTCTAAATGATTTTTTCATGGCTTGTTCAGTTTGTGATAAAAAATTATTTGGCAATGGAGTTTTTTTGCTCCTTTAATATTGGCACCATTGTGGCTTATGTCCTAATATAGTTTGTGCTTGCTTGATGGCTTGGTTCAATATTTTTTCATTATAACATATTTTCATGAGTCTTAAAAAAAAACCTACATTATAACTCCACAATTTATAGGCTCTCTTTTCAATAGGCAATGGCTTGTATTTATAGGATTAGGAACTAACCCCAACTCAATGCAAGTTAGAGTATATTTCAAACATGGAATGGGATCAAACCTAATCTAAATGAGTTAATTAACCCTAGTAGAGTTAAAAGGTGTCAAAATCTCATGATTTTCATTGAATAGTGATGGGTGAGATATTTTAAAAGGCTTGACAACTCACAAATGATAATCATGAAAAGTTAGAATATTTGCATTTTTGAATGTCATTTTTTTAGTAATTCATTAATTTCATATGGATAATTCAAATAGGTATTTAATATAGTTTAGCATTTTAATTAATTATGATTAGGATTTTAACAATTTCAAGATTTGATTTTATGTGTGCAATTACCCCACTTAATAGGTCTATAAGCCAAATTGCATGTTATGATGCTACATGATGAATAGAGATGAATATATGAGATGTTTTTATTGCTTATGGTAATATACTGCAATTAGGGATGTCTCAACATGATTCTAAACTTTGATGAATGATGCATAAGAAAATTTGGAACGTTTAGTGATTCCTAGAATTAATTTGCATAGGTTGCTATGAATCAATCTAAAGTCTGGTTGAAGGCCATTGGTGGCCAATTTTAGGTGTCTATAGGTTTCTAGTTGGGTTATGATGGGATGTGTTTTGTTTGGAAAAACACTATTGGTTTCTGGAACTAGGTCATTTGTAAATTGAATCTTGATCAAAAGTTTTTTACTATGTTTTGTTCGGTGGGTTTTTGGCCTTTAGATTGTTTGATTCTTGGTTTGTTGTGCCCTATTAGATTCTTAATGGTTTGCAGGTAGGTTTATAATTGTATGTTTGTTGATTTTTTGATCATTTTTCAAAATCGATGAGCAGATCTAAGGGTTGTTTTGTGTTGTTTCCCAATTTTGGGTTCTGATAAAAACCCTATCCTGTTTTAGTTTTGGGGTGTGTCAAAACCCCAATGAGAAGCTCAAGTTATCTTTTGTTAATTTTTTGGATGAGATTATTTCTTTTAGGTTTGTTAAATAGTCTAATATTTATATTTCATGTTGTTTCATATTTGGGTCTTGCTAAAAAAAACATGATTGAGTTCTTAGTTAGTTGCTTACAAGAAGCAAGAAACTCTCTAGTTGACAATTCATTACTTTTTTGGTTGTTATATGTTCAATGTCTAGTGGATGAGGAACTAATTTTAGGTTGATTGATGTTGTGCGCCATGAACCAGTGGTAGAGGTGTTACAAGAGATCTTAAATATTTTAATCTTTCCCTCTTTTATAAAATGTTTTAGAACCTTTCCAAACCTGAATATTTACATTCATTTAAAATCAAAATATTTAATAATATTCATATATTTCAAAATCAGTTCTAATGTTTTATTAGTTATTAATTTTAATTAAATTAATTGACTATTTTATTCCCATAATATTTGGATTTATTATTTATGCATTATTTATTTTTATTATATTAATTATAATTTTTTATTCTAATATTTCAAATTGTATAACAAAGTATTTGTTAATATTCATATTTTTCAAAATTAATTCTAATATCATAGTTTTCCTGATGAACACAACTCTTATGTAAACCTAGCTAAAAATCATTTTGGCAACCATCCTAATAGCAATGCCTGTATAACTTATACCTAGAGAATGCAAAATGCTCTGCATATTAATATGTTTAGAGGAAAGCCAACTAAAGAAAGAAAATCTCTTCCAAGAGAAGATGAGTTTAAAATCTCAACTACTTTAGAAAATGAAGCAAATGGGGTAAATGTTAAATAAAGTGGTCTAGAAAATATGGGAAGATTTCCCCCAAGGCAATTTTATGTAAACTTCACATCTAATGGCCAATTTGTTATGGAACATGACCCAATAAGAATAGTAGGTAGTGGAAAACATAACTCTACTATAGGAAGGCAACTCAACTGGTGTAATTCAGCTTTAACTAAGTTGGGAAAAAATATTGATGAAATTTATGTGGAAATTACTCAAAATAGAAGCTTTCTAGATCAAAATGTAGGAACACTGGTTAAGAAACCATTGGCCCAAACATAGGACCTATATCTACTAATCAATACTAGTGATAGGATTCAAGGTGAGATAAATTCAGCCAAAGCTAGACTGGTTGAGTTAAATAAAGGTCAAGATAAATAAATAGTAATGTAAGATGAAGCCACTATCATAGTAAAACATCTGGAGGAGGTCATTTCGAAGCAAAAGCTAGACCTCTCTCTTGAGACTACAAATTTTGAAGAACTAAAAGATGTGAAGAAGCTGATTATGACAAATACACAAGGCTATGATATGCTTAAAGTAATCCACATAGGAATGGTGGACCTTTTAAGTGTTAATACTAGTACAAATTTACAAACTAGAAAAATGGACATTAGCCTTGAACAAATAGAAAAAAATTTCACAAAAATAAATGATCAGTAGAGTGTTAGAGTAGAGGAAATTAAAAAGAAAATTCAAGAACTTCAAGAAAATTTTGATACCTAAGTAGGATTATCCTCACTTATTTTGACTCAAATACATGAATTGTAGGAAAACATGAAAAGGTCTTATAAAACAAACCCTCTAAGTATGGTAAAAATAGGAGAAGGCACCCCTTCTAAGATCATCCCACTAAGACAACCTACTACAGAGAAAGTGTCTGATCATGCTAAATAAATTAGATAATTAAGATCCTTCATAAACATTGAGTCATTAAGCATAGGTGATTTGCTGAATTTTTTTGATGACACCTACAAAAGGCTTGAAAGGCTTAATAAAAATACTAAATTTTTTAAAATCTATCTGAAGATATAAACTAGAAAAAGAACATTGAAGAACATTTCACTACCACCTACCTATATTTAATGAACTTAGTGAATTAGATTGGAAACCTACTAATCTATAAGTCTTAGATCCCTTGGATGCTTCACAAGATTGGACTGAGTCCCTACTCACCATCCTAAAAGGTGTGCAAGAGGAAAAGGTTGTACTTATCGGTACACTTAGATGGTTGGAAGAAGTATGCTCCTCTAACACTAAGTCATCTAACTTGTCTATAGTCACACCTAGGATTAGAGCAGCCTTTCCCCAAGGAAATTTTGGTAGTGTTGAAGCCCTTGATCAGGATATCCAACAAAATCAAGGAAGATGACAAGATGATCTAAGGTTCCTATACTTCCATATTCACTGAATATTGATGGTTGTTGTGGAGTAGGTAATGATATAAGATATATAATCAAGATTCTAACTGAAAGGCTCCATGGATGGGCATAAACTCAACAACTTGTATTTAGGAAGACTGAGGAAGAAGCCATGGAACTTATATTTGCTAACCTAGATGGTAGTATAAAAGGATGGTGGTTATCCCTTACAAAAGGCCACAGGGTTGTGGTAGGATCCACAGTAATTAACTTTTTTGAAGCAATTATCTATGAGTATGTTGGAGACATGGTAAATGTTGATGCTATTGAATACAATAATTGTTTAGGATGAAGCTTTATAACATGAAATACTGGGATAGACTCAACTGTGATTTTGCTCTTTTTGTAAGAAAAACAAAATAGAGCCAAAGACTAAAACTAAACACATGTTTATTAATGTACTTCCTAGTGAAATCTTAGATGGAATATTGGCCTACATAGCAACTAAAAAGGAAGCCAAAACTAGAGAAAAAGCCATAGTTGCAAAAATGACCTTAGGCCAAATTATCCAGTCTATAGAATAATATATTTACAATAAATGTAAGGATAAATTTGTGGCCAAATTGCTTAAAAAACAAATGAAAACCATTGATAATAGTATTTACAAACATAGTGGATATAGTGCACTAGGCTATTATGGTTATGAGAATTCTCATTGTAAATGCTATAAAGAACAGAGTAGGTCCCAAAAATGGAAAACTGGAGACAAGCCCAAGTATAAGAGGAGGTTCTATAAAAGAAAAAATTATGTTAAGCTGAAAATAACCATCTCAGGAAAATGACCTATAAAATGTTATATCTATGTTTAAAAAGGTCATATAGCTCCTAAGTGCATAAATATGAAAAGGTATCCTAAAAAGATGAAACAGATTAGAGATATACTTCCTAATGAATAAATGCAAATTATCTATAAATTCAACTCAGATGATGATATCTATTCAATACCCACTGATAATGATATTTCTTCTAGTGAAAATTAAAATAAAGTAAATCAATTTGAAGAACTATCTCATTTTGATAACTCTGAGACTGAACTCTATTATCGTAATATGATGTCTAGATTTGATCCCGAAGTCTAAATGCAACATCTATAATATCTACTCTAAAGTTGTAAGCTCCTTCTTCATCTCATCCCTAACTATCAAGATGAACTTATCTAATTATGCAACATGCATGGTGACCCTAAGGGCAAAACATTGCAACAAGTTGACTTTCATGACAACCCAAAGTTATATGCACAATAGGAATGGAATAAAAAACAAAAATCTAAGCCTAAGAATCCAAGCATAAATAGCTTGTTAAAATACCAAAATCCTCCTGTTGAAATAATTAGAGTTATGAAATCAAAAATAGAATCTACTTCTCACGATATTAATGAATTAATAATTTTTTTTGAAGATTATATAGAAGAAAACAACCTTGAATAAGTTCCTCCTAACCAAGGCTATTTCTATGTTGGAGAACAAAAATAAATCATTATCTCAATAAACATCATTAATTCAAACAATGGCTTATTGACCTGAGATTGTTTAATTGATACTAGAGCAAATATGAGTATTGCAAAGCATGGAGCTATCCTATAGTACCTGTGGCAAGATGCTTCATTAGATTTTGTTGTTGTCAATGGGTCAAGGAATACTATAAATAAAGTTGTTCCTAGGGTACGACTTGAAGCAAATGGCATTAAGGCATATGTAAAATTATGGATGTTTGATAAGATGTCGATAGATATTATTTTAGGAATGAACTTTTTGAATCAATTTATGCCTTATACTATTCACAATAAATACTTGTCTTTAGGCTTCTTTGGTAATGAACACCAAATTCCTAGAAAAACCCATGAAACTGTAAGAATTTCCATAAGACCCCATGAAGAGGGAAGATAGAAAACTATAGATGAAGATTTACCAGATAGTAAAAGATTTTGAAAAGAGAAAAGATATCCTCAATACTGTCATAACAAAGATCAAATGATTTTTTTATAATTATCGTAGAAGGTTTTAGGATAAGTGTAAACATACTATTTCTCTTGATCTAAAACCTGGCATTGATCATATCCAAGGTATCAATCTAACACTATCCCTTTCTCCTCTTCTCAAGTTAAAATAGGAGAAGAAGAGATCAAAGAATTACCATAAAAGGATTTGATACCAAAAATCCATAGTGAATGGGCTTCTCTTACATTCTATGTGAATAAACACTCATAACAAAAAAGAGAGAAAATGAGACTGGTAATAAATTATAAAAAGCTCAATGATTGGCTTATACCTGTTAGGTAACCAATTCCTAAAAAGACTATTTGTATCAACAAGATGAAGCAATGTTGCATTTTTTCTAAGTTTGATTTGAAAAGTGGATTTTGGCAAATTTTAGTAGAACCTAAAGATACTTATAAAACTACATTTGTCTTGCCAGTCTTAGAAAGGCATTATGAGTGGAAGGTTATGCCTTTCGGCCTGAAAAATGCTCCCTTTGAATTTCAAAAAAGGATGGATGGAATCTTTGGCAATGTTAAGCATTTTGCTATCTATATTGATGATATATTAGTTATTTCAAAAGATTTAAATAGTCATATTATACATTTGAAAGAATTTTCTGATCTTTGTAACCAGAATGGGTTGGTTTTAAGTGATAAGAAAATGGAGATAGGCAAGAAAAAGATTGAATTTCTTGTGTTAAATATATGTCAAAATAAGATTGCATTACAACTCCATATTTTACAATCTTTAGAAAGATTCCCAGATAAAATAAAAGACAAAAACCAATTATAGAGATTCCTTGGATCTTTGAATTACTGCTCTTCATTCTATAAACATCAGGCCAAAGATAGGAAAATACTACAAAAAAGGTTAAGAAAAGACTCAAGCCCATGGACTACTAAAATGACACAGGAAATCAAAAGAATCAAGGAAAATTTAAAGGACTACCAAATCTCAAACTGCTAGGAGAAGGTTTAATGAGTCTGGAAATAGATGATTCAGATGAAGCATATGGAAGAATACTTATGGAGAAAACTAAAGATGGTAGAGAAGAAGGCTGTTATTACTGTAGTGGAACATGGAACCTGGCTCAAAAGAATTACCATTACACAAAAAAAGAACTATTAGCAACCAAACTATGCATATTCAAACTAAGGATCTTTTTTCTCCCAAATAAATTCCTCTTGAGGACATATCTATTATAGTTTGAATATATCATTAGAAAACCCCACACCCAGAAAGTTGGAAATTAGATAATGACTAGGTGGGCAATATGGTTTTCTAACTTTGAATTTGGTGTTCAATACAAGAAAGGAACTTGTAATTATTTAGTTGATTTGATTTCTAGAGAAGGATCGAAATGGTATTCTCATAAGTTTTATACTAATCATGTTTTGATGTTTCAGGGTAATGAAGGATCTGATAATTTTGATTACAATACTATTCCAAAAAATCTTACTCAACAAGAAAAAGAAAGAATGAAATAATGACTTCTTATCCTTGTAGAGACCTGAATCAAAGAACTTCCTAGGCTTTCTATTGAAAATATTTTGTCTAAATATTTCTTAGTTAATGCCTATAGGAACTTTCCTGATGTTGACAAAAGGAGTTGGACTAGATTCTATGATATGGATCATAGAAATATCAGGATACTTGGGGCACAATTATCACTTATAAAGTTTTGACTGATAAAAGAAAAGGCCATTTTCTATGAAGAAGTCTATATCCGTATTATCACCAATATACATATGAGGAGCTTTCATGATAGACCGATTGATGTACCATTTTATCAATGAGAAAAGTTAACTTGGGATCAATGGCTTGAAGAGTATGCACCAAAAACTTTAAGCCCTTGGTTCAAGATTCTTGTCATTAATGAAGAATTATATGTTTATTATACTAATATGTTGTTCAAATTTAATAGAGATCACTTGTATGATGAAATAGAATTTAAGTTTTGTTTCAAAGATTGTATATATAACTATGAGAACAAGAAAATCAAATATACATTTCAAATAAAGTTTTGTGAACTTCCAAAAGATGCTGATACCATATTAAGCAATGAATTTATTATAGTATATCCAAAGAACCCTAATAAAATTGAAAGATTAATCCCTGATCTTCATGAATCACATGCATACTCATGGGATGACTATGTCCATGACACTTATCATAGGTATGAAGATTCAGATGACATAAGCATTGACATGTCTGTTGAAAGTCCTTATGGGAGTCCCTAGAATGAAGCATGGATGGGCCATTTAAAGGTTTGTTCATTGTCCCTTTAATATGGTGATGCAGATGATTTAACTATGAAAACAAATCCTAGAGTGTGATCCAGCTATATCAGACCATGTAACCCATGGTAAAGTCTTGTCTTGGCTAGTAGAGTGGGCCTATCCTCTACCATTTATAACTGTGAGATGTTTTTTTCTAATTTATTAATTTATTTTTATTTTTTAAATTGATCTGATAGGAGTATGTGCTTGTATTACTCCATGAGTCAACTAGGGAATCTTAATAAAGTGATAATTAGCACATGTGGTGGGGGTGGCCTGTCAGCCTCTTAGATTTTATTAGATGTTCCTTGGGTAGTACGCCTTTTATCATGACACAACCAAAGCATCTTTGCTTTTTCACTTTTCCTAGTTGGATGGGGTTGTCATCTAACAAACCTAGGTTTCCAGTTATTTATAACCATTTACTCCTTAAACCGGTGGAAAATCTCTCCCAATTATTTATTTAAGAAGTGTTTGGGGTTCATTAACTACCATTAAATGCTTAGAGTAAAAAGGAGAGAGCTCTACAAGTCTTTAATCTCTACAAGTCTTAGGATATGTCTATTAGGTATTGGTTCAGATAGCTACCTAGCTCAAGGTCAAATAGTTTCAAAACTATTTGGCCTTCTGCACTATGCATAGCCTATGAAACCAATATATGTTAGTTTTTTATTGTTGATCCTGAAGAGTTGGTAGGATTATGACTATTTATGGTTAAAATCTTATTGGACTTCATCGATTATGTACTGTTGTTCTATGTTATATGAATATATTTTGTTCAATAGATCTTTCTAGTCTAAGAGCTTGGTTTGCCTATTCAATATATATTGATGGTCATCTTGTTATCTTTAATTCTTTATTCTAGCCTGTTGTAAAATCATATGACTCTTTTGACAATTTGTTTAAATTTGATTTGAATAATATCTTTCCTTGTTTATAAGCTCAGGGAACCTACTGTGTCTGAAGTTCCTTCAGACTTCTTTGGCCCAAAAATCTATCAAATCTAGTTCTTTAATCTATGTGAGATACCTAAATTTAAAGCATTTGGGCAAGGTGACATTTAAGCCATTTTTCCTAATAACCCCTATTCAAAGAATTATCTATTGGAGGAGACCCTAGAAGTTACCAACCGAATGAGCACTAGGTGGCAGCAAGGATAATTTCTCCTGAGAAGAGTTGCATCTTCAAAGTGTTATGGACCAAGTAAGTGAAATTTTTGTTTTTTTTTTAGATTTGATGGAGAAATAAGAAGTTAGAAATACAAAAGAAGATGAACATGATCTAAGCCAATATATTTCTCACTAATCCATAAATGCAAACTGGGAACTCGAAAGATTAGATTAGTCTAAAGTCCATAAGATGAATTTATTAAAATAAAAGTTTTAGACTAAAGTCTATTTCAAACAATTTACTCTTAAAGGTTTGATGTTAGGAAATATTGAGGGTAATTGGTTCAATATACTAGCTAAGGAACATTTTAAGACATTTTATAAAAAAGGCTATCATTTTTTACACATTGGCCAATTACAATGGGAAATAGTACCTCTTTTTAGGCAAGGCTTAGTTTTTCCTATTTCATCTATTCTTGTTGATATCAGGATGAAAAACATTTCCTAATCTATGCTTAGTGCAATCAATGATAATGTCCATGATGGAAAAGTTACTTGTCAGGTTTATCCTAATTTTATCGCTGACCTAGAGGATCCTACTATTCCCAAAATTCCTAAATGTAATTTACAATTTAATAAATTTGAAATGGTTAGTAGATCTATTCCCTTTAGTATAATTACCTGATGGGTCTTTTGATACTATAAGTATCCTTGGTACCCTCCAATTATACTCAAAAAGTTCTAACCATCTTTGTGATGATACCTAGAACAAAAACCATAGGAGACCAAGTCAATATCAGCTAGATAAAATTTGAGACAATCTCCTTACCCAAATAATGGGTGACTAGTTATAGAAAGTGTATTTATAGACCACCTAAGAAAAAAACCAAGTACATTCCTAGGCTGACTTCTCTTCCTACAAAAGAAGATTTTGGCAGATATAAAATCTGTTTGGTGGAAAATGAAAAATAAGAAACCCAACAAGGAGAATACCCTAAAGAGAGAAAACTCAAAAAGTCTTAGTCCATGAATAACCCGTCTATAACTAATTTAGAGACCCTCAAAACCATAAGATTCCCAAGCCAAAATATGATGCTTCTGAATCAGATTGGTCAGAATACCATAATTTGTTTAATGAACACAACTCTTATGTAAACCTAGTTGAAAATCATTTTGGAAACCATCTTAATTACGATGCATGTATAACTTATACCAAGAGAATTCAAAATGCTTTGCATATTAATATGTTTAGAGGAGAGCCAACTGAAGAAAGAAAATCTCTTCTAAGAAAAGATGAGTTGAAAATCTCAACTACTTTAGAAAAAGAAGCAAATGGGGTAGATGTCAAATACAATGTTCTATAAAATATGGGAAGATTTCCCCCAAGGAAATTCTATGTAAAATTCATATCTAATGGCCAATTTTCTATGCAACATGATCCAATAGAAGCAGTAGGTAGGGGAAAACATAACTCTACTACAGGAAGGCAACTCAAATGGTGTAATTCAACTTTAATTGAGTTGGGAAATAATATTGATGAAATTTATGTGGAAATTGCTCAAATGATAATTTTTCTAGGTCAAAATGGAGGAACACTGGTTAAGAAACCATTGGCCCAAACATAGGACCTAGCTCCACTAGTTAATATTAGTGACAGGATTCAAGGTGAGATAAATGCAACCAAAGCTAGCCTAGTTGAGTTCAATAAAGGTAAAGATAAATAAATATTAATGTTAGATGATGCCACTAGCATAGTAAAACATCTAGAATAAATCTTTTTGAATCAAAATCTAGACCTCTCTCTTAAGACTACAAAGCTTGAAGAAATAAAATAAGATCTGAGGAAGCTGATTATGACAAATACACAAGGCTATGATATGCTTAAAGTAATCCACACAGGAATGGTGGACCTTTTAAGTGTCAATACTAGTACAATTTTGAAAACTAGAAAAGTGGACACTAGCCTTGAACAAATATAAAAATTTGTCATAAAAATAAATGATTAACAGAGTGTTAGAGCAGAGGAAACTAGAAATAAAATTCAAGAACTTCAAGAAAAGGTTGATACCTTAGTAAGATCATCCTCACTTATTTTGACTCAAATACATGAATTGAAAGAAAACATGAAAAGGTCTTATAAAACAACCCTCTAAGTATGGTAAAAATAGGAGAGGACACCCCTTCTAAGATCATCCCATTTTGATAGCCTACTATAGAGCAAGTGTCTGATCATGTTAAACAAATCAGACAATTAAGATCCTTCATAAACATTGAGTCATTAAGCATAAGTGATTTGCTAATTTTTTTATGACACCTATAAAAGGCTTAAAAGGCTTAATATAAATACTAAAATTTTCTTAGAACTGGTTAAACTGTCTGAAGATATAAACTAGAAAAAGAACATTGAAGAAGATCTCACTACCACCTACCTATATTTTAATGAACTTAGTGAATTAGATTAGAACCTTGATAATATAAAAGTCTTAGATCCCTTGGATGCTTTTCAAGATTGGACTGAGTCCCTACTCGCTAGCCTGAAAGGTGTGCAAGAGGAAAAGGTTGTTCTTACCGGTACACCTAGATGGTTGGAAGAAGTATACTTCTCCAACACTGAGTCATCCAAATTGTCTATAGTCACACCTAGGATTAGAGAAAACTTTCCCCAAGAAAATTTTGGTAGTGTTGAAGCCCTTGATCAAGATATCTAAGGAAATCAAGGAAGACAGATAGATGATCTAACTCAAATTTTTATACTTCCATATTCACTCAATATTGATGGTTGGTGTGGAGTAGGTAATGATATAAGATATAGAATCTAGAGTCTAACTAAAAGGCTCCACGGATGGGCAAAAACACAAAAATTTGTATTTGGGAAGACTGAGGAAGAAGGGATGGACCTTAAAATTGCTAACCTAGATGGTATCATAAAAGGATGGTGGTTATCGCTTATAAAAGACCAAAGGGTTGTGGTAGGATCCATGGCAGCTGACTTTGCTGAAGCAATTATTTGTGAGTATGCTGAAGACATGGTAAATGTTGATGCTATTGAATACAATAAATTTTTTAGGATGAAACTTTATGACATGAAATACTGGGATAGATTCAAGTATGATTTTTCTCTTTTGGCAAGAAAAAAAAATAGAGCCAAAAGACTGAAACTAAACACATGTTTATTAATGCACTTCCTAGTGAAATCTCAGATGGAGTATTGGTCTACATAGCAACTAAAAAGGAAGCCATGACTGGAGAAAAAGTCATAGTTACAAAAATGACCTTATGTCAAATTATCCAATCTATAGAATAATCTCTTTACAATCAATGTAAGGATAAAGTTGTAGCCAAATTGCTTAAAAAAATAAATGAAAACCATTGATAATAATATCTACAAACATAGTGGATATATTACACTAGGCTATTATGGTTCTAAGAATTCTCCTTGTAAATGCCATAAAGAAAAGAGCAGATCCCAAAAATGGAAATCTGGAGACAAGCCTAAGTATAAGAGGAGGTTCTCTAGAAGAAAAACTTATGTTAAGACAAAGAGAACCATCATAGGAAAATGACCTATAAAATGTTATATTTGTGGTCAAGAGGGTCATATAGCTCTTAAGTTCCCAAATAATAAAAGGTATCCTAAAAAGATGAAAAATATTAGACCTATACTTCCTAATGAAGAAATGCAAGTTATTTCTGAATTTAGCTCATATGATTATATCTATTCAATACCCACTAAAAATGACATTTCTTCTAGTGAAAATGAAAATCAAGTAAATGAATTTGAAGAACAATCTTCTTCTGATAACTCTGGGATTGAACTCTACTATTGTAATATGATGTCTAGATTTGACCCTGAAGCCCGAATGCAACATCTAGAATATCTACTCCAAATCCGTAAGCTCCCTCTTCATCTCATCCATATCTATCAAGATGAGCTTACCCAATTAGATAGCATGCATGGTGACCCTAAAGACAAAATATTACAATAGGTTGACTTTCATGACAACCCAATGTTATATGAACAATAGGAATGGAATAGAAAACAAAAATATAAGCCTAATAATCCAAGCACAAAGAGCCCAATAAAATACCAAAAGCCTCCTATTGAAATAATCAGAGCTATAAAATCAAAAATATAATCTACTTCTCAAGATATTAATGAATTAATAATTTTTTTTGAAGATTCTATAGAAGAAAGCAGCCCTAAAGAAGTTCCACCTAACCAAGGATGTTTCTATGTTGGATAACAAAATGAAATCCTTATCTTAGTAAACATCATTGAATCAAATAGTGTATTATTGACCTGAGAGTGTTTAATCGATACTAGAGAAAATATGAGTATTGAAAATCATGGATCTATCCTAGAGTACTTGTGGCAAGATGCTTCATTATATTTTGTTGTTGTTAATGGGGCAAGGACTACTATAAATAAAGTTTCTCCTAGGGTACTACTTGAAGCAAATGGCATTAATGCATATGTAAAATTATGGTGTTCGATAAGATGTCAATAGATATTATTTTAGGAATGAACTTCCTGAATCAATTTGTGCCTTATACCATTCACAAAAAATACTTGTTGTTAAGCTTCTTTGGTAATGAATTCCAAATTCCTAGAAAAACCCATGCAACTGTAAGAATTGCCACAAGACCTCATGAAGAAGAAGACATAAAACTGTAGATGAAGATTAACAAGATAGTACAAGATTTTTAAAAGAGAAAAGATATCCTAAATACTGTCATAATAAAGATCAAAGGATTTTGTGATAATGATCCTAGAAGGTTTTGGGATAATAGTAAACATACTATTTCTCTTGATCTAAAAATTAGGATTGATCATACCCGAGGTATCAAATATAACACTATCCCTTTCTCCCCTTCTCAATTTAAAATAGGAGAAGAAGAGATCAAAGAATTATTTTAGAAGGATTTGATGCAGAAAAGCCATAGTGAATGGGCTTCTCTTGCATTCTATGTGAATAAATACTCAGAACAAAAAAGAGGGAAAATGAGACTGGTAATAAATTATAAAAAGCTCAATGATTGGTTTATACCCATCATACATCCAATTCCTAACAAGCCTTTTATTATCAATAAGATGAAGGAATGTTGCATTTTTTCTATGTTTGATGTGAATAGTTGATTTTGGCAAATTGTAGTAGCACTTAAAGATACTTATAAAATTGCATTTGTCTTGCCAGTCTTAGATAGGCTTTATGAGTGGAAGGTTATGCCTTTCAGCCTAAAAAATGCTCCCTCTAAATTTCAAAAAAGGATGGATGGAATATTTGGCCATGCTAAGCATTTTGTTGTCTATATTGATGATATATTAGTTCTTTAAAAAGATTTATATAGTCATCTTATAAATTTGAAAGAATTTGTTGATCTTTGTAACCAGAATGGGTTGGTTTTAAGTGATAAAAAAATGGAGATAGGCAAGATAGAGATTGAAATTCTTGGGTTAAATATATGTCAAAATAAGATTGAATTACAACTCCATATTTTTTAGTCTTTATAAAGATTCCAAGATAAAATAAAAGACAAAACCCAATTACAGAGATTCCTTGGATCTCTAAATTACTACTCTCCATTCTATAACGATTAGGCCAAAGATAGGAAAATACGATAGAAAAGGTTAAGAAAAGACTCAAGCCCATGGTCTACTAAAATGACACAAGAAATTAAAAGAATCAAGGAAAAAGTTAAAGGACTACCAAATCTCAAACTTCCAAGAGAAGGTTTAATGATTTTGGAAATAAATGCTATAGATGAAGCATATGGCAGAATGCTTCTAGAGAAAACTAAATATGGTAGAGAAGAAGTCTACTATTATTATAGTGGAACATGGAACCCAACTCAATATAATTACCACTCCAAAAATAAAAAACTATTAGCAACCAAACTATGCATGTTCAAACTAGGGATCTTTTTGCTCCAAAAGAAATTCCTCTTGAGGACAGATTTGCAATAATTTGAATCTATCATTAGAAAACCCCACACCCAGCAAATTGGAAACCAGATAATGAATAGATGGGCAATATGGTTTTCTAAGTTTGAGTTTGATGTTCAATACAAGAAAGGAACTGCTAATTGTTTAGCTAATTTGATGTCCAAAGAAGGGTCAAAATGGTATTCTCATAAGTTTTGTAATAATCATGTTTTGATGTTTTAGGGTAATGAAGGATTTGATAATTTTGATTATGATACTATTCTAGAAAATCTTACTCAACAATAAAGTGAAATAATGAAAGAATGACTTCTTATCTTTTTAGAGACCCAAATCAAAGAACTTCCTAGGATTGCTATTGAAAATATTTTATCAAAATATTTCTTAGTTAATGCCGAAAGGAACTTTCTTGATGCTGACGGAAGGAGTTGGATTAGATTCTATGACATGGATCACAAAAATATCAAGATACTTAGGGGACAATTATCACTTCCAGAGTTCTAGCTGATCAAAGCAAAGGTAATTTTCTATCGATAAGTCTATATCCATATGAGCACCAATCTACTTACAAGGATATTTCATGACAGACCAGTTGATGTACCATATGATCAATGGGAAAAGTTAACTTGGGATCAATGGATTGAAGAGTATGCACCAAAAAATTTAAGCCCTTGGTTCAAGATTCTTGTCATTCATGAAGAATTAAGTTTTTATGATACTAATATATTGTTCAAATTTACTAGAGATCACTTGTATGATGAAATAGAATTTAAGTTTTGTTGCCAATATTGTATATATAACCACGAGAATAATAAAATAAGATATACATTTCAAAGAAAGTTTTGTCAACTTCTAAAAGATGCTGATACCATATTAAGCAATGAATTTCTTGTAGAAAATCATAGGCACCCTAATAAAATTGAAAGATTAATCCATGATCTTCATGAATCACATGCATACTCATGGGATGACTATGTCCATGACACTTATCATAGGTATGAATATTTGGATGACATAAGCATTGACATGTCCGTTGAAAGGCCTTATGAGAGTCCCTAACAAGAAGCATGAATGTGATCTTTAAATGTTTGTTTGTTGTCCCTTTAATACAATGACATAGATGATTTAACTACAAAAGCAAATCTTAGAGTGTGATCTAGCTATATCACACCATGTGACCCTATCGGAGTTGTTGCCAGAATCTGGATAATGCAAATGCAATGGAGACGTGATCACATGAGATGAAGCTAGTGCACATCACACAGATGCTAAAGCAATTTGAAATTATACAAGAAGATAAATTGCACAAGACAAATAGGAGAAAACTCAATATCTGATTAACATGAGATGGCCAAAAGTGAAGAATACATATAGGAGAGCATGTAACTCCTCCACAAAAGGTGGTCAAAGCACCCCAAGAATAGTCTATAACTCCTCCATGAAAGGTGGTGACAAGGTACTAAGAATAGAGAAGTAACTCCCATACCTAGAATAGCCAGTGAAGGGAGTTACTTATGACATTCTTATGACACCTATGACACATCTATGACACACATCTCCACATAAGCTAGCCTATCCCATGAATGTAGGAAAACTCCATGTATGCACAAATATATAATTTCCCTAATTAAATAATAGGGAAAAATAGAAACCTACACTAATACCCCCCCCCATAAGCACAACTTAGGTGGGTAGTGTAGAAATATAAAATGGGTCCCAAAAACTAGGATTGATGAGGTACCCATGTACAAATGCAATCTCTCATAAGATAGAGAAAAGGAGAAAACCCCTAGGAAAAAACTCCCCCCCCCCAAAAAAAAGAGAGACATAAAATAAATGAAGAGGCTAGAAGGCCCCCCTAAAGATGATGTTGTTGCAGATGTAGACCACACCCCAAGAAGAGCTCGTAGATGAATGAACTTGCTCTTGATGAAGATGTCTGCAACCTGCTATGAAGACTGGCAAAATATCATGTCAATGACTTGACTATGAATAAGCTTCTAAATGAAATGCATGTGAATCTCTATGTGCTTGGTCTATTGGTGCTGAATGGTACTTTGGTTGTCACAATAAATAATGGTGGGCTGCCTGATTGGAATGCCAAACTCAAAAAGAATCCCTTGAAGCCAAATAGCCTCAGTAGCTGCATTAACAACTCCCCTGTACTCTACCTCTATGGATGATATAGCAATAGCATTCTTCTTCTTGCTAGACCAATTGATAGCACCAGAACCTAGAGAAAAACTGTAACCAAAAGTGGACTTATGAGTTTATGAATCACCAGCACAGTCTGAATCTGTATATCCAACCAAGTCAACCTCTATGCCAAATCTATAATGAATCCCATATCTATGTGAACCTTGTATGTAATGCAAGATCCTCTTAGCTACTTTCTAATGTAGCTCATGAGGTTCCTCTGTAAATCTGGAGACAAGTCCCATTGTATATGATATATCAGGCATAGTGTGAGTCAAGTAGATGAGACTACCAACAAGTTGTCGATACCGAGTGGCATCAACCAATGGTGAAGAAAAATCAGCCTCAATCTTGACTCCTGATAGAAAGGGAGTCAGAGATGGCTTGCAATTAGCCATGTGAAACTGAGCCAATAAGTCAAGAGCATACTTAGGCTGTGCAAGAGAAATCCCTAAATTTGACTGTGAGATCTTGATGCCAAGGAAGTAGTGCAACAAACACAAGTCTGTCATGTCAAATATATCCTAGAGAGATGCCTTCACTACTACAATAGCTGATGAAGAACTCCTAGTGATCAAAAGGTCATCAACATATAGAACCAAAATCAGGAGCGAATCATCTTGCCGTAAGAAGTAGACATTGGTGTCAGAATGGCACCTACTAAAACCCACTGTGAGAAGGAAGGAATCCATCTTGGCGTACCATGCCCAAGGGGCCTATTTGAGGCCATAAATAGATTTATTAAGTCTACATACTAAGGAAGAATCCTAAACAAATATTGGTGGCTGCTCCATGTAGATCTCCTCCTCTAGGTCTCCATAAAGAAAGGCACTCTTCACATCCATCTGGTGCACATCCCAACCATGTGCTGCGGCAATAGCCAAGGTGAGTCAGATAGAAGTCATCTTTGCAATGGATGCAAAGGTCTCTGAGTAGCTAATGCCTGCCACCTGTGAGAAACCCTTGGTGACTAGTCATGCCTTGTACTTATCAATCAACCCATCTGCTACAAATTTGGTCTGATATATCCACCTACATCGAACCATCTTTCTTCCCTTAGGAAGTGAAATCAAATCCCAAGTGTGATTTTTGATTAAAGAAGAATGTTCTTCCTCCATAGCATTATCCCACTCAGGTACCCGTGATGCCTCTTGAAAAGTCTATGGATTCGAAATTAAAGCGAAGAAGGCATGTGGATCTCTCTAAAAATCCCTCGTAGTGCATCTATCATTTGCAGGATCTCCTGCCCAAGTGCTAGCACTCTCACGTGTCTGTCTAGCCCAAAGTGGCTTGAAAGTGGTCAAGTTAGGTGTTAAATCCTCATCCTCTGATCGACTAGAGGTAGATGACATGGCATCACTATCCTTGCTATCTAAAATTTAAATAGAAGAAGATGTCTCTAGCTCAAGAACCTGCTATGGCTGATCCGAATCTGATGAGGAATCATCATGAAGAAGTAGATCTTATGAGGGAGAAAAAGTGCCAAGTGTTGAGTCTCTAGGACTCTCCTGAAAGTGGATAGTTCTCTTAATGAACAACTCATGAGTGGTCAGATCTAGAAGGTGATACCCCTTAATACCATCTAGATATCCTATAAATATGCAAGGCTTGGAATGACATTCCATAGCTTTGTGTTTCTTCTTTAGAATGCAGGCCATGGCTAGGGATCTAAAAACCCTAAGGTGCTCAACATCAAGTTTCCTTTTATGACAAGCTTCAAAGGGTATTATCCCTTTCAAAGCTTTGTGAGGAACCCTATTTTTAATGTAGCAAACATAATTGATGGCTTTGGCCTAGTACTATGGTGCTAAGGATTTGGAGTGAATCATACAGCTACCCATCTCTTTCAAGAACCTATTTTTGCATTCTACAACCCCATTCTATGAAGGACTGTAAGTGATTGTACGCTGCAAATCAATCCCCTCTATGGTGCAAAACTACTCAAACATGTTGCTAACATACTCCCTTCCATTATCAGTTTGAAGAACCTTGATAGATTTCTCACTCTATTTCTCAACAAGAGCCTTGAAGTCTAGAAAATTTTCAAACACTTCAGACTTTTGTTTGAGAAAATATATCCAAGTGTACCTAGAGAAATCATCAATGAAAGTGAGGATGTACTTGGCCCTTGTGAAAGATGGTTTGGGAAAGGGTCTCGATACATCACTGTGGAGTAACTCCAAAGGTTGTGAAGCCCTCCAAGCTTTGCCTTTGTCAAAATTTGCTTCAGGATGCTTCCCAAGGGAACACCCCTCACAAAGTCCTTTTGAGAATTGGACACAAGGCAAGCCAATGACCATGTCATGTTTGCAAAGTTGCTCAAGGTAGCGGTAGTTAAGGTGGCCAAACCCCTCATGCCATAATGTTATAACTCCATTTGTATGAGTTATCAATGCTATTGGAGAAGAATCAGGTGCAAAATGTGAGAAGGTGTATAACCTTTCTTGGTGATCTGCCCTACCCACTGCCACTATAGTATCACTATGCAACTTCCTGATAGCCACTGAATCTGGTGAAAACCTAACTCTCATGCCCCAACCAATGTGAGTGATTTGGTACACTTATAGTAGATTGGTTGAAAGAGAAGGAACACTTAGAACATTATTCAATGTTCCTCCTTCCATTTGAACTAACCCTTTCCCTGTAATGGAAACTGATGTGTCATCACCCAAACTAATTGAAGTCATGCTACAAGGCTCTAAAGATGAAAACTCAACTAGGGAAGAGCCCATGTGGTGAGAAGCACATGAGTCAATGACCCATGAAGATGTAGAAGCTATTGTAGCTACAAGGGCCTTGCCCTTTTCTTTCTCCTTACCCTTGCCTTTTTCCTTAGTAGAATCTTGGGTAGATGAATTATGTTTGATGGACTCAGGAACACCTATGTTTTGCTTCTCTAGAAGATGAGTTAGGTGATCTATTTTTTTATTCATGCATTTGTGTTAATCATTCCCTGTCTTTTTAAAATAGGCACACTTAACCTTCTTCTTCTTAGGTTTAGCATTGGAGGAGGAAGACTCAGTGTTTTTCTTGGCAGGATTGTTGTTTTCTTTCTTCTTCTCCTGGTCCTTGTTCTTTTTCTTCTTCTCCTTTGTTGAAGTCTTATCCTTACCATTTCTAGCTATCAAATATTGGGGTTGATTAGACTTCATTGTGCCCATTTGAATTAGCTTATCTTGCTCCCTAGTCAAGTTGGCAATGAATGAATCCAAAGAGGGCATTTTCCATGTAGTGCCAAGGGCACTTTTTGTGGCATGGAAAGTGGAGACAAAGACTGAATAGCTTGGACCTAACTTTGTGAGAATATAAATGATGAGTTGATCATCTTTATTCTCTATTCCATATTATTTTGATTGCAATTTAAGGGCCTTAAACTTAGTGAAGAAGTCTTGTAGGGTGTTAAAGTTGCTAGGACTTAGACTTATGAGTTCGTTTTTGAGCTCATGATCTCTCATCTCATCAAGCTTACCAAATAAGGTTTCTAGGGTGTCCCATATGTCTTTGGGATTCTTGGATGTTCTTAAATGTAAGATAAGTTTAGGAGACACAGACAAGCTCAGTAATCCATAGGCTTCATCACTATGGTTGTACCACTTGACCAGTGCTAGGTTCTACTTTAATACCCATGGTGATCCTATACAACCCTTTGCTTCTAAGAATGATTGAAATTTTAACCTTCCATTCATGATAGTTAAAGGGTGTTAGGGGTTTAATTTGAAAATAATCCATTTTAAGCTGAATTTAGGTGAAGTTGTGTTGATTGCAAGTTGTGAAATTATGCAAAAAGGAGAATGAAAGCAAAGATTGCAAGTGCTGAAAAGCAATCACACCCCCCCAAAAATTTTGACCCCCACAAATATTCAAGTACATGCTCAAAATACGTTGGGCTCAGTCACGAATGCATCTTAGAGCAAATAGTGCAAGACTTTAAGCAAACAGGACGTCGGACTTAGCCGAAAATGTGTCTCGAGAGACCCAAATTTTAGGCACTTTAAAAATTAGTGCATTTTTAACAAATAACAAACCTACGATGTGGATAATTGAAATACAAACACTTTTATAAAAAATGGCACCCAAATCTGAGCTACCATTTGCAAGATATTAAAGGTTCAATTTCTCGTAAACTAGTGGTTTTGCAAAAAAATTGCACTAAAACATTAAAAAAATGCTTATTTTGAGAGAGAAAGTGGCCTTCCAACTACTCGTTAAACTCAACATGGAGCGAGAAATCCAAAGGAGGTCTTTGTGAGGGGGAATTGGCCTCTTGCCAACCTGGGCCTCACCCTTCGTCTTCGTAGGTCGAAGATACAAGTTTTGAAAACCTTTAAACTATTTTTTTGAATGCTAATTTCTAGTTTGATTTTAATTCAAAAAATCAAATGACTAATTTAAGATCAAAATAATTATCAAAAGCAGATTTACTAATTTAATAGCGAGAGAGGGTGGGCCCACCAAATGGGGCATTTGAAATGAGCTTGGCGACATCGCTCTCACCCTCAACGCAGATGATGGTAGCCTTGCACCCCTGCTTCACTTTGGCCACAAAAAACTTGCAGTGCTCGGCCTCCTACTGTGCCACTTGATTCTACTCCACTACCTTGGAGAACTCTGTGCTGTAGAAGAGGTGGGTGATGGCCATGTCATCCAGCACGATGTTGAAGTCTCTAGCCCTACGAACGAGGCTATCCCTGATGAGCACCAAGATGCGAGGGTGCTCAGTGAGCAGCTGGTCAATGTTGAACTGTGCCACCACCGCCTTGAGCACCTCATTGCCAATGGAGGGGTTTAACATCTGAGGCACAAAACTTTCAAGTTCTAGATGAGCAAAGATCTATCTTTTCCTGCAAAATGACCAAAAAAAGGAATTTCACTGCCTTTGCTGAAGCCACAATAGATCTATAAAAGATGTCTTGGAAAATTTTAACTCAGATATCTAAAGGGTAGATCTGAACAAAAGTAATTTTTTTAACAAGTTTCTGTATGGATTTGCATGAGTTTTCAATAAACTCTACCAAAACTCTCAAATGCAATGGAGTAAAACAAAAAAAATACTAAGAAAGCAAAGTAAGAATTTTAGAACAAACTAATAGCATAACCAATCACATGATTACCGAGGTGGCTCTGATACCATATCAGAGTTGTTGCTAGAATCTAGATAATGTGAATGCAATGGAGACGTAATCACATGAGATGAAGCTAGTGCATATCACATAGATGCTAAAGCAATTTGAAATTATACAAGAAGATAAATTGTGCAAGACAAGTAGGAGAGAACCCAATATTTGATTAACATGAGATGGCCAAAAGTGAAGAATACATATAGGAGAGCACGTAACTCCTCTACAAAAGGTGGTCAAAGCACCCCAAGAATAGACTGTAACTCCTCCATGAAAGGTGGTGACAAGGTGCTAAGAATAGAGAAGTAACTCCCATACCCAGAATAACCAGTGAAGGGAGTTACTTATGACATTCTTATGACACCTATGACACATCTATGACACACATCTCCACATAAGCTAGCCTATCCCACGAATGTAGGAAAACTCCATGTATGCACAAATATATAATTTCCCTAATTAAATAATAGGGAAAAATAAAAACCTACACTAATAAACCCATGGTAAGGTCTTGTCTTGACTAGTAGAGTGGGTCTGTCTTCTACCGTTTACAGCTGCAATATGTTATTTGCCTTTTATAAAAGTTTTGATATGTCATGAGCATGTGCTTGTATTAATCCATGATTCAAGTAGGGAATCCCAATAAAGTAGGAATTAGCACATGTGGTGGGGGTGGCCTATCATCCTCTTAACTTTTATTAGATGATCCTTGGATAGTATGCCTTTTAGTGTGACATGACCAAAACATCTTTGGTTTTGTCACATTTCCTAGTTAGATGGGGTTGTCATCCAAAAAACCTAGGTTTCTAGTTATTTATAGTCGGTTACTTATTAAACAAGTGGAAAATCTCTCCCAATTATTTATTTAAGAAGATTTTGGGGTTCATTCACTACCATCGATTGCTATGAGTAAAAAGGAGAGAGATCTACAAGTCTTTAAGCTCTCAAAGTCTTAGGATAGGTCTGTTAGGTATAAAATCTAACACTATCCCTTTTTCCCCTTCTCAAGTTAAAATAGGAGAAGAAGAGATCAAATAATTTTTGCAGAAGGATTTGATACAGAAAAGCCCTAGTGAATGGGATTCTCCTACATTCTATGTAAATAAACACTCAAAAAAAAGAGGGAAAATGAGATTGGTAATAAATTATAAAAAGCTCAATGATTGGCTTATACTTGTCAGGTATCCAATTCCTAACAAGACTAGTCTTATCAATAAGTTGAAGGAATGTTGCATTTTTCTTAAGTTTGATTTGAAAAGTGGAATTTGGAAAATTATAGTAGAACCTAAAGATACTTATAAAACTGTATTTGTCTTGCCAATCTTAGATAGGCATTATGAGTGGAAGGTTATGCCTTTTGGCCTAAAAAATACCCCCTCTAAATTTCAAAAAGGATGGATGGAATCTTTATCAATGCTAAGCATTTTTCTATCTATATTGATGCTATATTAGTTCTTTCAAAATATTTAAATAGTCATCTTATACCTTTGAAAGAATTTGTTGATCTTTGTAACCAGAATGGATTGGTTTTAAGTGATAAAAAAATGGAGATAGACAAGACAGAGATTGAATTTCTTGGGTTAAATATATGTCAAAATAAGATTGAATTATAACCCCATATTTTGTAGTCTTTAGAAATATTCCTAGATGAAATAAAAGACAAAACCCAATTATAGAGATTCCTTGGATCTCTAAATTATTGCTCTCCATTCTATAAAGATCAGGCCAAAGATAGAAAAATACTATAGAAAAGGTTAAGAAAAGACTCAAGCCCATGGACTATTGAAATGACATAGGCAATCAAAAGAATCAAGGAAAAAGTTAAAGGACTACCAAATCTCAAACTACCAAGAGAAGGTTTAATTATTTTGGAAATAGACGCTTCAAATGAAGCATATGGTGGAATATTTTTGGAGAAAACTAAATATGTTAGAGAAGAAGTTTGCTATTACTATAGTGGAACATGGAACCCAGCTCAAAACAATTACCATTCCACCAAAAAAGAACTATTAGTAGCTAAACTATGCACGTTCAAACTAAGGATCTTTTTGCTCCCAAAGAAATTCCTCTTAAGGATATATCTATTATAGTTTGAATATATCATTAGAAAACCCCACACCCAACAAGTTAGAAACTAGATAATGACTAGATGGGCAATATGGTTTTCCAAATTTGAGTTTGATGTTCAATACAAGAAAGGAACTACTAATTGTTTAGTTGATTTGATGTCTATAGAAGGATCAAAATGGTATTCTCATAAGTTTCATACTAATCGTGTTTTGATGTTTTAGGTTAATGAAGGATCTAATAATTTTGATTATGATACTATTCCAAAAAATCTTACTCAACAAGAAAAAGAAAGAATGGCTTCTTATCCCTGCAGAGACCTGAATCAAAGAACTTCTTGGGCTTTTTATTGAAAATATTTTATCAAAATATTTCTTTGTTAATGTCTACAAGAAATTTCTTGATGATGATGGAAGGAGTTGGACTAGATTCTGTGACATGGATCACAAAAATATCAGGATACTTGGGGGATAATTGTCACTTGCAGAGTTCTAACTGATCAAAGCAAAGGCAATTTTCTATGGAGAAGTTTATATTTGTATGAGCACCAATCTGCTTACAAGGAGATTTCATGATAGACTAGTTGATGTACCATGTGATCAATGGGAAAATTTAACTTGGGATCAATGGATTGAAGAGTATGCACAAACAAATTTAAGCCCTTAGTTCAAGATTCTTGTCATTCATAAAGAATTAGGTGTTTATGATACTAATATGTTGTTCAAATTTACCAGAGATCACTTATATGATGAAATAGAATTTATGTTTTGTTTCAAAGATTGTATATATAACCATGAGAACAAGAAAATTAGTTATACATTTCAAAGAAAGTTTTGTCAACTTTCAAAAGATGTTGATACCATATTAAGCAATGAGTTTCTTGTGACAAATTCCAAGCACCCTGATAAAATTGAAAGATTAATCCCTGATCTTTATGAATCACATGCATACTCATGGGATGACTATGTCCATAAGCATTGGCATGTCTATTGAAAGCCCTTATGGGAGTCCCTAGTAGGAAGAATGGATGGGCCCTTTTAAGGTTTGTTCATTGTCCCTTTAATACGATGATGTAGATGATTTAACTATGAAATCAAATCCTAGAGTGTGATCCAAATATATCAGACCATGTGACCCATGGTAAGGTTTTATCCTAGCTAGTAGAGTGGGATTGTCCTCTATCATTTATAACTATGAGATGTTGTTTGCTTTTTATAAAAGTTTCGATCCAATAGGAGTATGTGCTCATATTACTCCATGATTTGAGTAGGGAATCCCAATAAAGTGGGAAGTAGGACATGTGGTGGAGGTGGCCTGTTAGCCTCTTAGCTTTTATTAGATGCTCCCTGGGTAGTACACCTTTTGGCATGACATGACCAAAGCATCTTTGCTTTTGTCACTTTGCATAGTTGGATGGGGCTGTCATCCAACAAACCTAGGTTTTTGGTTATTTATAATCAGTTTCTCCTTGAACCTATGGAAAAGTTCTTCAAATTATTTATTTAAGAAGAGTTTGGGGTTCATTCACTACCATCAAATTCTTGGAGTAAAAAGGAGAGAGCTCTGAAATTCTTAGGATAGGTCTATTATGTATTTGTTCAGATAGCTACCTGGCTCAGGGTCAAATATTTTCAAAACTATTTGGCCTTCTACACTTTGTATATCATATGAAACCAATATATGTTAGTTTTTTTATTGTTGATCTTGAAGAGTTGTTAGGATTATGACTATGTATGGTTAGAATCTTGTTGGACTTCATCGATTATATAGTGCTGTTCTATGTTATATAAATATATTTTATTCAATCAATCTTTCTAGTATTAGAGTATGGTTTGCCTATTCAATATATATTTCTAGTCATCTTGTTATCTTTAATTCTTTGTTCTAGCCTATAAGGAAATCATACCACTCTTTTGACAATCTATTTAAAGCTAATTTGAATACTAGATTTCCTTGTTCATAAGCTTAGGGAACCTACTATGTTTGAAGTTCCTCAAGACTTCTTTGGCCCAACAATATATCATATCTAGTTCTTGAATGTACATGGGATACCTAGAGTTGAGGCATTGATGCGAGGTGTTGTTTAAGCCATTTTTCCAAATAACCCTTATTTGAAGAATTGTCTATTGGAGGAGGCCCTAAAAGTTACCAATAGAATGAGCACTAGGTGGTAGCAAGGATAAGTCATCCTGAGAAGAGTTACATCTTCTAAGCATTATGGACCAAGTGAAAGTTCTAATCCTTTTTTAGATTTGATGGAAAAATCAAAAGTTATAAATAAAAGAGAAGATGAACATGATCTAAGCCAATATATTTCTCCCGAATCCATAAGTACAAACTGGGAACTCCCTAGATTAGATTTTTCTAAAGTCTATAAGATGAATTTATTCAAAAAAAATGTTTCAGACTGAAGTCTCTTTCAAACACTTTACTCTTACAGGTTTGATGTTAGGAAATATTGAGGGTAATTGGTTTAATATACTGGCTAAGGAACATTTTAAGACATTTTATAAAAAAGGCTATCATTTTGTACACATTAGACAGTTAGAATGGGTAATAGTAACTCTTTTTAGGAAAGGCCTGGATGTTCCTATTTTGTCTATTCTTATTGATAATAGGCTACAAAACATTTCCCAAGCTATGCTTGGTGCAATCAATGATAATGTCCATGATGGAAAAGTTACTTGTTGAGTTTATCCTAATTTTATGGCTGACTTAGAGGATCCTACTATTCCCAAAATGCTTAAATGTAATTTACAATTTAAGAACCTTAAAATGGATCCTAGGTCTATTCCCTTTAGTATAGTTACCTGAGGGGTCTTCTGATATTGTAAGTATCCTTTGGTACCCTCCAATTATAGTAAAAAATCCCCATCCAGTGTGGTGATGATATATGGAATAAAAACCATAGGAGACCAGGTCAATATTAGTTAGATAAACTTTGAGACAATTTCCTTACCCAAAATATGGGTGACTAGCTATAACAAGTGTATGTATAGACCACCTAAGAAGAAAACCAAGTACACTCCTAGGCTAACTTATCTTCCTACAAAAGAAGATTTTGGAAGATATAAAACCTCACTGATGGAAGAAGAAAAATAAGAAACCCAACAAGGACAATGCCCCTAAAGAGATAAAACCCAAAAGGTCTCAGTCTATGAAGAAACCCTCTAGAACTAATTTAGAGACCCTCAAAACCATAATATTTCTAAGTTAAAAATCTGATGCTTCTGAATCAAATTAGTCAAAATACCATAGTTTGCCTGATGAACACAACTCTCATGTAAACCTAGCTAAAAATTATTTTGGCAACCATCTTGATTGTGATGTTTGTATAGCTTATACCCAGAGAATGCAAAATGATTTGCACATTAATATGTTTAGAGGAGAGACAACTAAAGAAATAAAATATCTTCCTAGAGAAGATGAGGTTAAAATCTCAACTACTTTAGAAAAAGAAGCAAATGGGGTAGATGTCAAATATAGTGTTCTATAAAATATGGGAAGATTTCCCCCAAGGCAATTCTATGTAAAATTCATATCTGATGGCCAATTTGTTATGCAACATGACCCAATGGAAGTAGTAGGTAGGGGAAAACATAACTCTACTACAAGAAGGCAACTCAACCGGTGTAATTTAGGTTTAACTGAGTTGGAAAAAAATATTGAAGAAATTTATGTGTAAATTGCTCAAATGAGAATCTTTATGGATCAAAATGTAGGAACACTGGTTAAGAACCCATTAGCCCAAACACAAGACCTATCTCCACTAGTCAATACTAGTGATAGGATTCAAGGTGAGATAAATACAACCAAAGTTGGTCTGATTGAGTTAAACAAAGGTCAAGATAAACAAATAGTAATGTTAGATGAAGCCATTGGCATAGTAAAACATCTGGAAGAAGTCCTTTCAGAGAAAAATCTAGACCTCTCTCTTGAGACTACAAAGCTTGAATAAATAAAAGAAGATATGAAGAAGTTGATTATGAAAAATACACAAGGCTATGATATGCTTAAAGTAATCCACATAGGAATGGTGGACCTTTTAAGTGTTAATACTAGTAAAAATTTTCAAAATAGAAAAATGGACATTAGCCTTGAACAAATAGAATTTTTTTTCATAAAAATAAATGATTAGCAGAGTGTTAGAGCAGAGGAAACTGAAAAGAAAATTCAAGAACTTCAAGAAAAGGTTGATACCTTAGTAAGATCATCCTCACTTATTTTGACTCAAATACATGAATTATAGGAAAAACTGAAAAGGTCTTATAAAATAAACCCTTTGAGTATGGTAAAAATAGGAGAAGGCACCCCTTCTAAGAGCATCCCACTAAGACAACCTATTACAGAGCAAGTGGCTAATCATTCTAAATAAATTAGACAATTAAGATCCTTCATAAACATTAACTCATTAAGCATAAGTGATTTGCTGAAATTTTTTGATGACATATAAAAGGCTTGAAAGGCTTAATAAAAATACTAAAATTTTCAAAGAATTGGTTAAGTTATCTGAAGATATAAACTAGAAAAATAACATTGAAGAAAATCTCAGTACCACCTACCTATATTTCAATGAACTTAGTGAATTAGATTAGAACCCTAATAATCCATAAGTCTTAGATCCCTTGGATGCTTCGCAAGATTAGACTAAGTCCCTACTCACCAACCTAAAAGGTGTGCAAGAGGAAAAGGTTTTACTTATCAGTACACCTATATGGTTGGAAGAAGTATACTCCTCCAACACTGAGTCATACAACTTATCTATAGTCACAACTAGGATTAGAGCAACCTTTTCCCAAGGAAATTTTGGTAGTGTTGAAGCCCTTGATCAGGATATTCAATGAAATCAAACAATATATCCACATGATCTAACTCATGTTCCTATACTTACATATTCACTTAATATTGATGGTTGGTGTGGAGTAGGTAATGATAGAAGATATATAATCCAGAGTATAACTGAAAGGCTCCACGGATGCGCAGAAACTCAACAACTTGTATTTGGGAAGATTGAGGAAGAAGGCATGGACCTTATAATTGATAACCTAGATGGTAGAATAAAAGGATGGTGGTTATCCCTTACAGAAGACCAAAGGGTTGTGGTAGGATCCACGGTAGCTAAATTTGCTAAAGTAGTTATCAATGAGTATGTTGGAGACATGGTAAATGCTGATACTATTGAATACAATAAATTATTCAGGATGAAGCTTTATAACATGAAATAATGGGATAGATTCAAGTGTGATTTTGCTCTTTGGAAAGAAAAACAAAACAGAGCCAAGTAGAGTATAAACTAATTATGAGGCCATGAGGCAAGACAATTATGAAAAATGAGGATAACATAAATTAAAAAAATATTCAATTTTTTTTTATAGTTTTAAAATTATAAACTATATATTAAGGTCTACCAAAATGTCTTAACCACATCCATATTAGCCTTTCAATTATTATTTTATTTCGATTAACAAACCATGCCAACCATAATATAATTATTACCTTAAACAAATAAAAATACAATATAGTATGATCATGATGCTCTAGGACTCTTTTTGTGTAGTACATATGGTAAGATCATGTGCAATACTTAATATGAATTGATTACAAACCAAAAATCACACTTTTTACATAGTTTTTCAATCTAATAGGGTCAAAGAAGTTTGTGTTACAATGGATCAATTTCTTGAAGTTGTATCTTCTATAAGTTATACCTTGAAAGAAATGGAGAAATATTTCTCTTCAGAGATTAGATATTATTTTCCTTGGGATGAACTACTAGAATTCATGGTTGTGATGTACCCTCAATATTGGAAAAACATTAGCTCATCATATTTTTAAAATAAAATTAAAATTTTGGCCCATCACTTTTGCAAGGATTTAGAATTCACTGGTAAAAAAACTGAAGGCATTTTAGATTTTCCAAAGCTAAGGGAGTGGCATGTTTTATTTTACACAATAAGTTTTTGTCCATGTTTTCAACGATGACTTGATCACTAAACTATGGACTACCTTAAGGCTGTGTGAAATAATATGTGATGTTATTTTATAATATTTTAATCTTGCTAATTTATGTCAAATAATAATTTTGGGCTCAGTGTAATATGAGAGAGTTTTTAGCACATTATCATTTTTAAAGTCAAAGTTAAGAAACCAGTTGACAAAAATTGGAGACTTGGTTGAGGCTCTATACAACTAGATATAATGTTCTCTATTTTATATTTGATAGATCTCTAGGAATTTAGCAGTCGACATTTAAAAGAAGAGGATTGACTAATAATTATTCAAAAAAACTACAATTCTATAATATTAGATCTGAACCCAACAACTTTCGAAGAGAATTAAACTAATAATTATCAAGAACAAAATGAAGAAAATTGGCATGTTGAAATTTGAAATTCAAGCATCTAAAATTTAAGGTTGATCAGGGAAGGACAACAAATTTTGTGATCAATTTTGACATTTATTTTATCAAGGTTTTGAGAAAGCTTATTGAAGATAATGTTGAGTATATAAATGATAAAGAGATAATTTATGTATTTTTTTTTTCTTTTTTATTTCTAGAATAGTTGTAAATTATTGGACTAACTAATCCACTTATACCAATAGCTTACATAAATGACTAGAAAAATAGAGAAAAATATCACATATGTATTTGAGCAACTTTTATTAATTCCATGGGTGATGTGTTGGACCAACATTAAATTTTTCCTTTAGGTCCCTCAATATGATGGTACCAATTCATAAAAGAATGGTATAAAATCTAAACCTTGATACTCATAGCTTTAATTTCACCTACACCACATTCAATGGTAAAAATAAAATAAATATTAGGTTTAAAAATGATTTATTATTAAGTTTTTTAGTCATTAAAACTATGTATAAGGAAGAGCATGTTTTTTTTAAATCAATTTTACAAATGTGTTAAGGACCACTTGTGACTTAAGATAAAATAATCTTAAGGTAATAATTATATTTTGGATAGCATGGTTTGTTAATTAAAATAATTTTTTTTTGAAATACCATTATTGATTATGGATATAGTTAAGATATTTTGGCAGACCTTATTGTTATTGATTATGGATATGGTTAAGACATCATTATATTTATTCATTTTAGTAGAAATGACTGTGCATGCAAATAACTACTCTCAATCTTCAGAGCAAAAAACATAAATTCATAGCTTACAATCACAAAAAAACTAGCTTAGAAATTATCTGCACCTTCATTTCCAACCTCTCATCTCAATCTTTTGACTACCAGAGATTTAGTTCTCCCAATAGCTTGCATAAATGACTATAAAAATCAAGAAACTATCAAATATGTATATAAACAACTTACTTATGCTTGAATATATATGTATTTCTATAATAGAGTTTACAAGTGTTATAAACGTGTTCTCTTAATCTAATAGAAGATAGAGAGAAGTTGTTTGCATGCATAGTCATGTATTTTTAAATGAATAAATATAATGATAAGTTCCATGAAAAACATTTCTTTAAATATATTTGCTTTTCATAGTTGTCTTCCCCTATGACCCCATATCTAGTTTAAATTAATAATAATATTTTTGTTGGCATTGTTTGTTAATTAAAATAAAAATATATTTGAAAGGACATTATTGATTATGGATATGGTTAAGACATATTGGCAGACCTCATTTTAATATTTATATCTCAATTGTCAAATATATGTATATATGATCAAATTTCAAATAATATAATATAACTTATCGAACAGAGTAAAGCCTATATAATAGACAATCTCTTGAAGGGAATATTTTTGATTCTATTAAAGTGTTTTATCAATATATTCATATCTCTTTTATATCTTAGTAGTTGAAAAGAGGGAAAAAGAAATGAAATGAGAGTAACTAAGAGAGAAAAGACTTAATGTACTCAATATATACTTACATATTAGTCTCTTATATATCAATCTCTTGCTATCCATTTTATTTCTTAGATTAGTCTTTTAAAAGACATAAAGAGGTCTGTACTCAATGTATACTAAGTATTGCACATGATTTTATCATATGTACTGCACAAAAGTAACCTTGGAGAACTATAATTTTGGTGTAACAAACCAACCTTGTGGCCGCTTATAGATATCGGTTTATGGCTTATCTTATCATGTTTGTGATATCATTTGGACTAATGATGGTTGATGTTGGGTTTTTTTTCCATATGGTTTTGATGTAGGTATCTTAGATAGCCAATGCCATATGTTATATCACTGTTGATACTTGCATTGGATTCACCATTGATTTTGCCTCATAGGGCATGCATGGGTTTATGGTTATTAGGACTTACACTTGCACTTCTCAGCTATAGTGATTATAATTTATTTATCATTTTGTGTCTAATGATTTTTTCTAAGTTATTATTATCATATTGATAGTGTTCAAATACTGTTGATGTCTTATTTGGTGGTTGCAGGCACTAGGCCACAAGATAGGCTTGACGTTGGGTTTTAACATCTTGGGTATATCACAGGAGATTGAGTAGTCAAAATGCCTCTTTGACAGGTATAGTGTGTACTATGTAATATCGAGCCACCATCTTTATATGCCTTAGTGTTATTGATTTTCATCATTATTGATCTTGTCCTAGCATGTATGTTTGATTATTATTCCCCCTTGGGTTTATTAGGTTTTGGCATCATTGATTCTATTGCCTATTCCTCATGTTCTTAAGGTTATACCTTCATTCTTGGTTATCCCTATCAAGTGTCGTTGGCACTTATTCTGAGCCATTTGAGTAGTTGCCTTTAGCCAGGTTGGTTAGGGTTTGTCTAGACCACTTTAGGGTCTCTTAGCCTTGGTATATGTGTAGCAACCCCTTAGTTTGTAGTGGCTAGACTTAACCATGATTATGGTTCAACTCTCTAAGTTCATTGATCATGGGTGTTTTAGTAATTTTCTTACTAATCATTATTACTTTGACCCTTATGTCATCATTATTATTAATTATCAATTTTTATCAGGGTCAATTTTATTATTTTCTCTTGATCGATATTATTGTAATGATTCCTTCTAATTAATATCATTTTATAATTTTTTATTTTTTTAATTGTTTAATTAATGATTTTATTGTATTATTATTACCTTAATAAATCTATAATTTTGGCGATTATAATATTTTAATGATATTGTATTTGACATTGATGCATTAGGTTTTAGTTATTGTTTTAATAAAGATAAGGTCATCGATATTAATTATTTAATGATTTCGTTATTTTATCCTTACCTTAATTGTTTATATTTCCTTATATTATTTCTTATTGTATATATCTACACACACACACACACACACACACACACACACACACACACACACACTTGTAGTAGGAGGAATACGCAAGGTGATTAGATATTATATCTTTTGATATATATATCTAAATATACTATTTTATGAAGTAATAGATAGTATTTTTATGTTATTGTTTTAGCTTGTTGTGCACATGAAAGGGAAGGCAATGTTAACTTGCCTAGGAGAGAAAGGAGGATAGGGATGCCATATGGAAAAAAGGAAGTATGTTGTGGAGTTAGGGGAGGTATGGCAGGGGTAGATAGGAGGCATGACATGGATCAAAAAGAGTATAGAGATGCCATGAGTGGAATGTGGGTCAGAATGGTAGGGGAGTTGAAAGGTGTGTGAAGAGAAGAAGAAAAAAATGCAGCAAAGAAGGGGAAAAAAGGAAATGAAACATAGTAAATAGGGGGTAGAACAAGGAAGGGAGGATGCATTAAAATAGGGAGGAAAGGAAGGGCACAAGGATGGGGGTAGATGAGAAGTGAAAAAGGGAAGACTTGGTTACATCATAGAGTTTTAGGCACATCCAATGAAAGATAAATAAGGTAGTAAGAAAAGTGAGGATGGAATGAAAACTGGTTGGGTGTCGATCCACCTAAGGGAACACCTAGTAAGATCTATTGGGCATCCTTGATGGGAATTACCCCATTAATGGAGAAGATCCAATGGCTCTGGTATGTATAGAGCACACCAAATTGTTGATCAATCTCAAAAACTTAATTATTCAAATGTAAAACATTACAATATATAGGATGTCAATCTCCTAAAAAAATAAGAGATAAAACTAATCCTATCCTAACTCTACTTGATTTAAATAAATCACTTTTATTTATTCTATGTATTATTTTATTTTATTTTATTTTCATATCTAAATGTTAGGACTAAATCCCAACATCCCCCCCTTTAGTTATAACATACACCTAAAATTTCCCCCTTGAATATGGACGTTGGGTTCACTAGAAAATGTGTCCATTATACAAATTATTATATTAGAACAATTTGAAAACAATAATTGACTATGACTCATCTTAAATTAAAATAAAACTTATCAAATAAAGTTGGCTCACTCTAATTTTAAATAAACCTATTTATTAAACTTGACGCATGGACTTAATAATCCTAAAAAATAAATGATATATAAAAACATATAAAAATAACCCTAAAAATGTTAGATTCCTTCACCGATTGAGAAGGTAGTCACCATATGGAGAGGAGCTCGATCTAGGATGTAGATTATTTGCAGGTATTCAAGGAAATGTCAAGAGGACTACCATTATTATTGAGAGAGATAACTAGATAGATATCTCATTATTTAGAGGCTTTAATGAGATGCAAAGAAATCAAAGAATTGATTTAGATATTTGATGCCAAAAACAATGTCAATATGATCTTATTATGAATAACTTATAGGCTTCTTATGATGTAGCAATGCTGGAACTGGGATGGTGTTGAAACAATGACAAGAGAAAGAAGGATGTTGCATCACCAGTGGAGAACAATGAGTGGGATATTAAGATGATGTCTACACAAAGTTTTAGGTTAAGATGACAGAGATCTACCAACTGAAGGTTGGGATTGATACAAATGAAATTAGCATGAAGTTGAGCCAATGAGCTTGTAGTAGATGGAACTAACAGAGTAGGGATCTCTCAAGTCTTACATGCCATGTCAGTGTTGGGGTTTGTTTTCATTGAAGGAGAGCTCGCCATTGAAGCACTAAGTGGATGCATGTAGAATTTATGGAGAGAAAGGTCAGAACTATCTATAAATCTAAGTTGAACATGGTCGATGTTTGGTCAATGACAAAGCCTTTTAAACTTATACAACCTGATATGTATGGTCAGATCCAAATCTTCATTCTGCTAAATTTTATTATTTTGTAACTTTTGATTTTTTGCAAATAAGTAATGGTTTTACAATATGAAAGGATGATCTCTCCATGGAATATCATTCTTCACAGAGAAAGGACAAAATGTGGCTAAACTACATTAGAAGCCAATTGCCAAGTTGTTGATGAATGCAAAGAATAGTTTGAGTTGAATATGTGCCAGCTAGAGGAGAGTCTACGGTGGAGTAAGCTGAGAGAGATGGTGTAGATCCCAATCCAATGAACATGACTAAGGGATGTAGAATTTTTCAAATAAAGATCCAAATTATATTTAATGTAAATAACATCATTAGATCTAAATTATTTATATTATCTTACAAAAATGTCTTGATCTAGAATAAGAAAAATGCAAATTAGGTATAACTAAAAATGTCAAACCCTTAGATGTTTGATGAAAGATGGAATAATGACAAGATGTCAATAATTTCAAATGGATCTATATAAAAATTTCAAGAAAACTAAAAAAAATCTTGATTTACTCTAAAAAGTTGTAGGAAATAATTTTACACAAATAAGTACCCACACAAAACTATAATAAAATCTAAAATTCACACAAATGATAGAAAAATTACACATGGTATACACTATTCTTTTGCTATCAGGATGAATGCATAACCTTTCAAACAAAATGAATTTCTCACATGGTCCACATTGATTATCCATATTATGATCAAGGCCAAAATTGTAAAGAGGTCCATTGAACCAGCTATGATACCACTGATGGGAATTAACCCATTAATAGAGAAGAGCCAAAGGCTCTGGTATGTGCAGAGCACACCAAATTTTTGATCAATCTCAGAAACATAATTATTCAAATTTAAAACATTACAATATATATGACAACAATCTCTTAAAAAAATAGGAGATAAAACTAATCTTGTCCTAGCTCTACATGATTTAAATAAATCACTTTTATTTATTCTATACATTATTTTATCTTATTTTCATATCTAAATGTTAGGACTAAATCCCTACAATCCTTAGGGGGGAGAGAGAGAGAGAGAGAGAGAGAGAGAGAGAGAGAGAGAGAGAGAGAGAGAGAGAGAGAGAGAGAGAGAGAGAGAGAGAGAGAGAGAGAGAGAGAGAGAGAGAGAGAGAGAGAGAGAGAATGAATGTTGCTTTCCTGGGTTGAGTCTTATTCTGGTCAATGAAATGATTTGGGGAATGAGATTTACTCATTCCTTGCATAAATTAATTAATATAAAATCCACTTCATTTTTCTATAAGGCTGGTAATTTTGAAAACTTGTATAAATTGATTTCCTTATGTGTTCGTTGGTATAAACTCCATGTTTGGTCATTTTGAGAATTGTTTGAAATGATTTGGAAAACATTACAATCTTGCTTATGGTTTAAGGTATATTAATTAAACTAATGTGGCTTTTATGAAGCATTGATTTTATAAACCTCCTAAATCTGATTTCTAAAATGACACATGCCATGATATACCATTTAGAGTGAGTTATATTTTTCAAAACTACTAAAGATCCGTTTTGAACAACCTGGAGATATATTAAGTCCTAATGCCATATGACCCTGTTGTTTTTACATTTTCCCATTTGAATAATCAATTGGGTTTATTACAATATAGGATATGATTTTTTTATTGTTTTTGTATACCCCCTTCAATTTGAAAATGATTCAGGGTTCCCTTCCTAATCTTTATATATATATGAATTCAATGATTTAAAATAATTTGACCCATGCCTTTAATTAAAAAAAATCAAATCTCTTGGGGGCTATTATATTGTCAAAATTATGGGAGGAGTTGATTTGGGGGCTTTAATTCAACCTTGTGGGTAAAATCTTATTGTTTGTTTATATTCCCTTGAATCAAAAACTCGATCTGTGCCCTTGAATTTTAAATGAATTTTGGGTCTATTGAATTATGTGAAGACATTAATATTACCTATACCTATAAATATTGAATCCAAGCCAAGTTAAGTTTTGTTAATGAATTTTATCCCTTCTTATTTTTGACTCAATTGAGTTTATGCGATTGTTGGGAGTCGGTTCCATTGAGTTTAATTATTCCATGCTCAAATAAAATCTTGGGTTGAGTATTGAACCTTAGTTAGACTTTATGTCTTGAGGATTTGATATAGTAGACCTGGTTTACATTTTAAAATTTTCTCTATAAAAATATAATGTATGCCTTAGGTAGTACTCAAGACCATTATTTGACTGAGTATCATGGCTTTATGTACTCTAATTTTTTTCTTCTATCCCTATTATCGATCTCGTAAGTCATTTCTAGTGGCTCAGTATTGTGTGTATATCTCTTACCTTACCTGAGTACCTAGTTGTCAAGACCCTCCACCATGTTGATGGTTAGGGTGGTAAGGGCCAATGGTTGGGATCATAGGTCTAGTTTTGAGGGGTGTCCCTCTTGCAGGCTCATCCTTCTTCATTGTTGTACTTGATTTGCATGTGGCATCTTCCCTTGCTCATGACTATTGACATATGTTGTTATACTAATGGATTGTAGTTGGTTATTCATTTTATGTGATAGTTCATCTTACTAATTTATGTAGTTTTGTAATATTGTTAAGTTGAAATATGCTCATTAGTTGATATGTTGTAGACACTGGAGGTAATCTTGATGATAGTTATGTGGTTCTTATATACTCAACCAACAATACTTATTCCTAGTGATCATTTATAGTGGGCTCTACTTATCATGTGAGAGGTGGTGTATTAGAATGCATTATGTTTTAAATTGATCTCTTCATATTGTTGTATGTACATATTTTAGCGACATAATCATAGAATTTAAGTAGGAATGAAATTAGAAAATGTTATTATGGGAACAAGTGAAATTAAAATGTCTTTAACCTTGAATTAAATGAAATTAATATGGTGTTATCTTATGGAGTGCCAAATCTAACATAAGGTTGTAAATCTACTTGATGGGATTATACATGTTTTTACATGATTTTTATAATGAACATTTATTGGTCACATTATAATAGCATATAATGTCTATTTAGTATGGTGACTTACCATTTTTTTATTACATTATCATTGATGATAGCTAATTAAATGAGAGATATCCTTATTTTGGAACATGATCGATAATAAGATAGGCTTGAGCTTAATTCAGAAACCATAAATAAGTATATAGCCTATTATGCATTTAAATGCATACTCCTGGAGGTTATTTTCATTATGATATTATATGAGTGCATGGTTTCATGATTATAACCTTAGCTAAACCAGATAATTGTGATTGAATTATGCAGTCCATTTTGCCTTAAGGATTTAAGACATCCATTAATTTTTAGTGTTGATACTAAACACATGGATTCAATAGAAATGTGATCTTGGCTTAAAATTACGTTGTTGCAAATAGATTATGCAATTAGTCTCTTGTTGATTCTAACAATATGTTTCCATTACTATGCTATAGAAATGAATTCTTATTGGTCACAATGTCATTTTAGTGAGCTTACATCCATTGCTTAAGCAATGAAGTAGGCTAAATTAATGGTGTCATAGTGTTATATATATATATATATATATATATATATATATATATATATATATATATATATATATATATATATATATATATATATATATATGACATGTTTTTTTTAAGTTGGTTAATCCAAATGTTATAATGCAACTTTTATTTATTAGAAGTTGGATAAATTGTCATTAATGCTTATGTGAGATTGGATAGTCATTGGTTATATTAATCATGTTCATGCTTAAACTTTAAGTTTATCCTTGACAATAAAATTCATTATATAACTTTTATTGTCACTATCAATATGTGAATAATCTATATGTTGGGTAAGTAATCCCAAGATGAGGATGAGAATTTGTAAGTTATGGAAACATCTAGGGTAATACTTGGTTATTTGATTAATTAATCCACCTTGGTTATGAGTTTATAAAACATAATATTCTTTAATAAATTCAGAAGTAAATGCCTTAGGTTAATTATGCAATGAAATCTTGCATAGTCTTATGCATGCAATTGAATGTCATAAATATCTCTATTTATTTAATAACATGTTAGGATAAATAAAGGTTATTTAAGTAACATTTAGGGTGAGACACATTTTGATGTCTCACTAGATGTTGATCCTATAACATGACAATTGATCTTGTAGCATGATGAGTAATCTATTTTACAATGCTAAATGTAGGCTTATTCAATAAGATACTCATATGTGTGATGTCATCCACCTGAAGTTGATCATTTTTTTAAATTCATCTAATTTATTGAGAATAATCCTTATACTTAGAGTCTTATCTTGTATTTGTGTGGCCATCACCCTTTTAAGGAACCCAAGGCTTAATATTCCTAAAGGACCTTGGATCATGATTGGTGACCCATGGGGAAGGACAAATAGTAGTCCTCTTTTGGGTGTGTTCCAAAAAAGGGTTTGGTCCTTTAGCTTACCTCATGTTAGCTTTAGTAGTGGATTAGAGATATCCACTCGTTGAGCTCATAAGTGATGAAACTTGCTAAGCATTTTGGTGAGATAGACCCTTGGGATTGGTCCTTTGGCATCCATGCTTAAGTATTGCACTCCCATCATACCTTACTTGCTTATCTAGAAATTGTCTATCCAAACCTTCATGTATGTGCTTGATTCTAATCTAGGTGATTATAGTCTTATCCATTTAGGTCAATTGAGAGGCTAGTTGTGGTTTGTTAATACTTCCTTTGAGTTTCTAATGTGTTGAATTACAATACATTTATTTTATGTAGTGGGACCTTTTGATGTTATTTTTTGTACTTTGACATATAAATTCAAAAAAAAATAAAAAAAGGCCTCCATAAGGATTGGTGTATCTATATTAGGTGTATTTGCATCCACCTAAAGTGTATCATGAAAACACACCCTATTGAAAGTGTATGCCATATGATGGTTGAATGCCACCTACATGTCTATGTTGTCTTGATAAGAATGAATTGAAAATTTGTATGTTGTTGGGAATACTAAACCATGGTTGGAGTTATATGCCTGGTATAGACTACTATATATCTTACATTCTTAAGAAGGCTATGATGTGACATTAAATAGTCATTTAACTCTTGGATGAGTTAAAATAGTACGTTAATTAGTGATTTGCTTATGCAATCCTAAAGTACTATAAATTCCTATATTATGGAATGTGTGTGTATCAAAATTGATTAAAAAAAAATCAAGTGATTTTGTGATGCTTATATGTAGCTTTGGTTGGGTCAAACCTTCCCTCATTGGTTGCATTAGGGTAAGCATCACTAGTCAACTGTTGAATTGTATGGACAAGTCAATAGAAGACTGGTGATCATGAATTTGCCTTAGGATTGAGGAAATGATGTTTAATACCTATTGTTGACTTGTATGTGCAAGTCATCAATAGATGCTTAGAACATCCTGGCCTCAGAAAGACCAAGGGTTGAGCTCAAACCTAGAGAGATGCATAAGGTTAGGGTACCAGATTCACTTGGGTAAATCAATGAGGTTTGTGACTCCCGCTTGTGGGAACATCTTGAGTTATATTAATATCTTGGTCTTATTTATGTATCTTGTCTCTTTGATTTAAATAGAGGAACATGTGGCTTCGTAACTCCAAATGGATGAAAATAAATAAGTGTGTCGGGATGTTTATTTCTTATTTTACATTCATGACATTGGTTTGATCATAGATGTGTTTACATCAGTGATGGTTATTTAGCCATAAATAGGTTGGTTGTCATGAGGTTGTCATTTTGAACTTAGATATTATATAACCACGAGGATGTTTATCTAATTTTGGATGAGCTATGCACCCATGAGAATGCTTCATTGAAAGTTGAGATATGTTTTGATACCTATGGGATGTCTATTATGATATAGATATGCCCTGTATCCATGATGATGTATATTATGAGTTTAATTGAACTTGTTTATAGTGGAAATTGTAATTTCCAGTGCTATAGAATTCACCCCATGCCTTGGCTAAGTCCACCCTTTTATTAAAAACATTGTTGTGTCAAAATGAGCATTACTATTTAACCTTTGACTGTTGGATTAAGTCAACTATAAAATTAGTGATGTAATCTTGTTGATTGGAATCATGATATAATACCTTAGCAGCCATTTATATTTTTCATGGGAAAGCTATCCAATGATGTTGAGGTATAATATTGTGGGAGGTCCAGGGGTGCGGCTTGAGCTTGGAGGGTCTAGCGAGTGAGTGTGGCTGACTTGCTTGGGAAATTTAGAGAGTTTGGGGATCTCTTATTAATCTCAATTAGTGTGAGCCATATATCCATGATGTATAAACATTCCTAGTAAATTTATGATCCAAGAAATAATTTAGATGACAATTCGGGTGATGGGTCCACCCCAATTGATGACGAAACTTCCAGGCCATAACTTTTACACCGTAGCTCCAATTGACTCACCGTTTGAACCGTTGGAAAGATAATAATGAGGGAAAAATCATGAGATGGAATGGAGATCTGATCAATGTATTTTTACCCCATAAAACCCAATAGAAGTGCCCCAAATTTTGTATTGTTGTAAATTGTGGAAGTCAAACCACTTAATCTACCTCGATATTGGTGACCTTACACATCCTCCTCACACATTAAAAACATGTATAAATGAAGATGTAACCTGAAATGAAAATGAGACATCTCTTCTCAGAGATAGGCATATGTTTGGGTCTGTAATTTTGATCAATAAAACATCTCTTTTCAGAGATAGCATTATTTGAATTGTGTTTTTCTTATTTTTGAATTATCTTTAAATCAAATCTTTCATGTTTTGGATCAGAGGTATCAGAGTGGTTTGTCTTTAGAGTGTATGATCCCAAGGATGAGGTTAGATTACAAGAAGCTTGGGTGGAAAATAGAACCATCAGACTATCCACCTATTTGCTCCAAATGACTTCAAATGGCAGACAACACTGAGACATCCAATCTTTTCAAGGAAATGGTGAATGAAGCCCTCCAATAGCAGAAAGAGTAGATGTTACAATAATTCACTCAAATTCTCCAATAAATCTTGATGGGAAATTTTAGTTCCTCATCTGTACCCCCACATCCTTTCAGTGCCCCAACACCCTTCAAGGTTAAAGTGAATTTTGATATCCCTACATTTGAAGGAAAATTCAATGTTGATGTAATAGTAAATTGGTTGGATCAATTGTCATCTTATTTTTATATAAATAAATTAATTGATAAGAGAAGATTACTTTTGCTCTTCTGAAAGCATCATTGCCTGTCAAAAATTGGTGGGAAGTGTACAAAAAGAGATTCAGTGCAGATGATATTGGCCTTGAGATAGAACCTACATGGGATGATTTCATAGAACATGTAAAGGAAGAATACTACCCCATTGGAGCATATGACTATCTGTATATAGAGTGGCAACAACTTTGGCAAGGTAAGAAATAGTTTGTTCAAGATTACACTGATATAGTGGTGGACTAACAATGGTACATACGGGGAGAAATGGAACTCTTCAATTTGGAAACCATCGGTGAGGCATATAAGTTCACAGTGAAGATTGAGCAGAAGCATGGAAGAATGAATATAAAGAATCAACCTTAAAAATGGAAAAGTGACAAATAAGGTCAAAAATGAGGCCAAAATTGGAAGAAAAAGGAAGGAAAGACTAGGAAGTGGTGTGATTATCACAAATCTAGAACTCACTCCAAAGAAGAATGTCGAGCCATCAAGTCCCTGCTTTCTATGTCACAATCCTCAACATCTACTAATCTACCTCATACAGACCCTGTAGTCAAAGAGGTTGAAGAAGAAATTGTTGATGCTGATCCTAAATCCATTGTTTCTTCATCATAGACCCACTAGGAGAGGCTAGATGACAAGGAAAGGTTGTTTCACTCTAATTTGTGGGTGAAAGGTAAACCTCTGCATTTCATTCATGATAGTGGAAGTCAAAAGAATATAATTTCCTCTAATGTTGTGAAAAGCCTAAATCTATCCATGAATCCTCACCCAAAGCCATAAAATATTGGATGGTTGAGTCCAGGGAGAAACCCCTGTGTCACCCACCAATGTCTTCTCTCATATGCAATAAAACCTTTCCAGGATATGGTCTTATGTGATGTGGTCAATCTAGATGTTTGTGATGTACCCTTTGGTCAGCGATTCATGTATGATCGACATGGAATATATGAATTAAGAACTTGAAGGATCACTCTCACTCTTGGAACATGGTGCTACAGGGTACCAGAGGTACCACCTTCTACATCTATCTCTATGATTAGTGCTAAAAAAATTTGTTCTCATGGTGGTCAAGCCACAAGAAACTAAAAAGGCTAATGTTACAGCCTTGACTACACAAACAACACAATAATAGAAGCAAAAATATATTGAGATAAATAAGTTCATGGCCTTCCATCCACAGACTGATGGTTAGATAGAAATGGTGAATAATCGGGCCCTACACAGTTCCATAAATCACAGTCCCTTCCAAGTATGCATCAGGAATCAAATCAAAGTACAACTACCACACTTGATGAAAAATCTTGATGCAATGGGGACTATTTCTTCTCAAGGAGGGAGAAATGATCTAGGAAATAATTTAGATGACAATTCGGGTGATGGGTCCACCCCAATTGATAACAAAACATTTGGGAGCCATAACTTTTACACCATAGCTCCAATTAACTCACCGTTTGAACTGTTGGAAATCTAATAATGAGGGGAACATTGTGAGATGGCATGGATCTCTGATAGATGAATTTTGACCACCTAAAGCACAATGGAAGTGCCACAAATTTTAATTTTAGTACTACAGTCTAAAAATTGTAAGTTTCTAAAAATAGTAATTCCTCAAATTCTGTATTATTGTAAATCGTAGAAGTCAAACCACTTAATCTCCCTCAAGATTGGTGACCTTACACATCCTCCTCAAAACTTAAAAACATGTATAAATGAAGATGTAACCTAAAATGGAAATGAGACATCTCTTCTCAGAGATAGGCATATGTTTGGGTCTACAATTTTGATTAATAAAACATCTCTTTTTAGAGATAGCATTATTTGAATTGTGTTGTTCTAATTCTTGAATTATCTTTCAACTAAAGCTTTCGAGTTTTGGATCAATGTTTCAAAACTCATGAGGATATATTTTAGGATTTGTTAGAATAAAACCTTCTTAAAAGGAAGGTGATCATGATTTCAGATCCCTGCAACTGATTATGTGTATTATATGTTGGATATTTGGTGTCATTTTGATGACATCTAAAAATCAAGTGACCTGATGTGAGTCATAAACCCTTGTGTTTCACCACCATGTGCATTATTAATTATTATGTGAAAGTCCCTTGGCTTAATTATTGATTGCATGATTCATTTATGCATGACTAGTATTAATGTGGATCATCCTTGTATATTAACTATTATGTGTTGCATAATTATTACTTGCATTGATCCTACTAAATCATGTAAATTTGTGTCTTTATTATACTTACACATATGGTTGACCTTGTGGACTTTATCGTACTTGTTTTGATATCAACCTTATTGTGTGAAATTTTACATTTCATTGATTATGTCAAATCATGTAAATTAGTATCTTTTACACCCTATGTGTATGTAATAATCTTGTGGGTTTTCACTTTTCTCCTTGGTATCAACATTTTTGTAAGAGAAATTTGTGTATATGGTTATATGTTGATTATGGTTATAGGTGTAATTGATGGTAAATTATTTGTGTAGAAATATCTGCCCTTTTTAAATCAATCATGTGAACTTTATGTTGATCTATGTTTTTAAATTGATGTATGGGTATTTTGTGTCCATGTCTTGGAATAAATGTGATTCGTATTGTTAAAATTTTGGTATGTGGTAATGTGGTCATAGGCCACTTATGTGATGTATTTTACTCTCTTGAAACCAAATTTTATTTGATTGAACTTGCCAAGATATAATGTTTTAATGTGTTGTGTAATCTTCCATTCACTAATCTAGCATTAACTATTGGTGCATGTCTGAGGTGGGGGGTAGAGAAGCACTACATCTATATTGATTTTGACCAGGTACGGGATAAGAAGTGGAGTCTCTCATAGGCTGAAAATCCATTTTTTTCTTTTGCATAAGTAGTGACCTGATTCATTTAGAGTATGCACCATGTGTGCCATAAGATGGTCATGGGATCTTAGTGTATAATGGTCAATTTATAGATTTATCATTCCTTTAGCCACCTCTTGGTGGTTGTGGTAAAATAAACCATTGTGAAATTTTACTATTTTACCCTTGTGAAGCACTAATTGGTCCTATAGACTTGGACATTTATATAGATTAACAAGATGATACTTGCTGAGATGCATGAATGGGTTTGCTTGTAGGTACAACCATGATTTCATTAAGGTATTATTATTATACTTATTAAAAATATTCTAGGATGAATATTTCTATTTTATTTAGAAGCATTATTGAAATGTATGTTGATTTTATGCTTAGATAGAGTAGTACTAATCCTTGATCAGGTTGTGTTTAAAAACCTATGTAGCCACTTAGCTCTTAGATAGAGTGATGATCTCAGAAGATTATTTTAGATGGTGGGATTGGTATTCCTAAACCATTGTGCGATCTCATGTGTGTATTGGAGAACATGTTGTAAGCCTTCAGGTTGCATGTGATGCCTAGTATGGCTTATCCATTAGTCAACATGGTTGGTGTGGGATGATGCACTAACCCCTAGATGGTTGATGGTGTAGTAGAGTAACCATAACAACATGGATTACTGCCATTGTGATTTCCATTCTATGATGAATTCTCTTAGGATTATGCATGCAGAATAATGTTTTAGTGGAAGATTTCCACTCCTAATTTAGATTATGGTTACAATCTGATGGAATTAGATATTTTTATGATTGTTAAACTCATATTACAGGTCTATATGTGTTAACACAAGTAACATTGACCCTAGTCAAATTTATAATATAATTTTTTAATCTGGTTTAGACATCACTTCTTATCTTGTGTTCCCTTAGCTGTATTTCCTATTTAGGAGTGTTTTTAGTGCCCCTACTAGGAAGCTTATTAAAGAAAGTATGAGTTGTGTTTTAGGACACTATGTGATTATGATACTTTGTGATAACCTTCATAATGGCTAGGATGGTTGTAAAAATGATGCTACATTAAGCTTAATAGTTTTTATCTTGGAAATTTTATTGACTGATGTAGGTATTTTGGGTTTCGTAAACCTATGGTGGCTAACTTTTAGAAAATTTTGATGTGATTCATGGCCTTTTTAAGACATGAGAGTGAAAAATTTGTAGTGAAATTGAGAGATTTGGTGGAATTCTTTTGTTTGTTCATGTTGTTTAAGTGTTATCTTTCCCTCTCAGTGTCATGCAGGACATGTGAAGATAGGAAGGAGGCTATTGATGGGCCTAATGCATTAGATAATGTGATTGTCCTTACGATAATCATCATGAATGCCAACAAGAAATAGTTATATCATTGCCACCCTGCAACATGTGGAGAGATTGTGTAGTAGTTTTGACTAGATTTGTTAGACTCTTTTAGATAATTTTGTACTTAAATATTGTTTGTTGTTTGGATGACTCCTCGTTAAGGATGAGAGGATGTCATGAAATGACCTTGTGGCCCCTTATAGATATTAGTTTATGGCTTACCTTATCATGTTTATGATAGCATTTGGACTAATGGTGGTTGATGTTGGGTTTTATTTTTAGATGGTTGTGACACATGTATCTTGGATAGCCGATGTGATATGTTATGTCATGGTTGATGATCTCTTTGGATTCACCATTGATTATACCTTGTATGGCATGCGTGGATTCATGGTTATTAGGACTAACTCTTACCCTTAGTATCTATATTGATTATACTTGATTTATCATTTCATATCTAATGATTCATGTTGAGTTATTATTATCATGTTGACAACATCCAGATACTGTTGATGTCTTATTTGGTGGTTGCAGGTACTAGGCTATGAGCTAGGATCGGCATTGGGTTTTGACATCTCAGATATATCATGGGAAATTGAGTAG
>JARHVA010000230.1:6372500-6435000 GCA_037957365.1 Torreya grandis | reverse complement strand
TCATTTATAGTGGGCTCAACTTATCATGTGCATGGTGGTGTATTAGAATGCATTATAATTTACTTTTATCTATTCATATTTTTGTATGCACACATTTTAGTGAGATACTCATGGAATTTAAGTAGGCATGAAATTGGAAAATGTTATTATGGGAACAACTAAAACTAAAATGTCCTTAACCTTGAATTACATGAAATCAATATGGTGTTATCTTATGAAGAGAAAAAAATAACATAAGGTTGTAAATATCCTTGATGGGATTACGCATGTTTTTACATAAATTTCGTAATGAGAATTTATTGGTCACATTATCATAACATATAAAGTCTATTTAGTATGGGGACTTACCATTTGTTATTAGATTAGCATTGATGATAGCTAAATCAGTGAAATATATTCTTATTTTGGAACATGATCGATAATGAGATAGACTTGGGCTTAATTCAGTAACCATAAATAAGTATACAACTTATTGTGAGTTTAAGTGCATACTCTTAGAAGTTATTTCATTATGATATTCTATGAGTGCATGGTTTCATGCTTATAACCTTAGCTAAAACAAATAATTGTGATTGACTTATGCAATCCATTTTGACTTAAGGATTTAATACATCCATTAATTTTTAGTTTTGATAATAAACACATGGATTCGACAAAAATGTGATCTTGGCTGAAAATTAATCTGTTGAAAATAGATTATACAGTTAGTCTCTTAGTGATTCTAACAATATGTTCCCATTACTATGCTATAGCTATGAATGATTATTGGTCCTAATGTCATTTTAGTGAGATAATTTTCATTTCTTAAGCAACAAAGTAATCTAAATTAATGGTGTCATAGTGTTATAGATATATGATATGTTTTCTTAAAGTTGGTTAATCCAAATGTTATAATGGAACTTTTCTTTATTAGAAGTTGGCTAAATTGTCATTAATGATTATGTGATATCGGATAGTCATTGGTTATTTTGATCATGTGCATGATTAAACTTAAAGTTTGTCCTTGCCAATAAACTTCATGATATACCTTGGATTGTGACTATAAAGATGTGAATAATCCATGTGTTGGGTAAGTAATCCCAGCATGAGGATGAGAATTTATAACTTATGGAAACCTCTTGGTAATACTTGGTTATATGATTAATTAATCCTCATTGGTAATGAGTTTTTAAAACATAATATTCCTTAATAAATGCACAAGTAAATGCATGAGGCTAATTACATAAAGAACTCTTGCATAGTCTTATGCATTCAATTGAATGGCATAAATATCTATGTTTATTTAATAATAGGGTAGGATAACTAAAGGTTAATTAAGTAACATTTAGGGTGAGACCCCTTTTGATGGATCATTGGATGGTGATCCTATAGCATGACAAGTGATCCCATAGCATGACGAGTAATCAATTTTTCAATGCTAAATGTAGGCTTATTCAATAGGATACTCACATGTGTGATGTCATCCACCTAGAGTTGATCATTTTTGTACTTCAATTAATCTATTGAGAATAATCCTTCTACTTAGATTTTTATCCTGTGTTTGTGTGTCCATGACCCTTTTAAGGGAATGAAGGTTTAATAATAACCTTGGATCATGATTAGTGAACTATGGGGTAGGACAAGGAGTAGTCCCCCTTTGGGTGTGTTCCCAAAAAAGGTTAGATCTTTTAGCATATGTTGTGTTAGCTTTATTAGTGGATTAGAGATTTCTACTCACTAAGCTCATAAGTGATGAAACTTTATAAGCATTTTGGTGAGATAGAACCCTAGGATCTATTATGGTACATTTTTACTTAAGTATTGCACTCCCATTAGACCTTACTTGCTTTTCTAGCAGTTGGCTACCCAAACCTTTGTGGATGTGCTTGATTCTAATTTGGGTGATTATAGTCTCATCCATTTGGGTTGAATGGGAAGTTGGTTGTGGGTTGTTAATAATTCCTATAAATTTTCTAATGAGATGCATTGCACTACATTTATTTTATGTAGTGGAAACTTTTGATATTCCATTGTGTACTTTAACAAACTATTTCAAAAAAAATTGGGGTTGTTTCATTTGGGACATGAAGGATATCAAAAAAATATTGATTTCATCCTCTCCTTCCAGATCATTTTTAATCTTAATCATGTTACATATATTTATTTACTCATTTTGGGAAGGCTAAAACATTATCAATATGTAAAAACAAATTAAAAAATTATTATATTAAAATTAAATTAATTAATAAAACATTAAAATCCACGTGTGTTTATATAATTATTAATTAAAGAGTAAACCATTAAGACATAATGTTATGTAGAAAATAAAATATTTTCATGTATATATCAAAACTACCAAAAATAATATCAACATATTGAAAAATATCATGGCAGTATTTCATAAGTACCAAGTATCAACATAAATTTCAACATAAGAATTAAATTTTAACTAGAGCATGTATGAAAAACTAAATTTATCAGAGGGGATCCCTTATCAATAAATTACTCAATATATTCCATGGAAGTAGTAGAAAATTCTATCAAGTGGGTTAAGGCCCATTCAGAATCATTTATCTCCAACTTAATCTTTTTTAACATTATGACCTCCATATGTTGTGTTGCAGGGTTGCTAGCATGTTTCCTCCTAGAAGAAGTAGGTTTTTCAGGTTCAAGGGGTGGAATATTAGTGTTAAGTGGAAAAAATTTATTGGAATGCAATTTTGCAGTTAATTCAAGAATATTTTCAAGTTGAGGTGGTTCAAGTAATTGAACATTATGCTCATTAGGTTGAATGGTAGCATGCATGTGTTGAGGGGGCTTATTTGGAGTGCTTCATCTTTCTGGATTATTCCTCCAATGTTCTCCCATCCATCCTCTATTTCCATGTAAATTCAAATATTTAGAAGGCAAAGAGTTGAGATCATTTCAAAGGCAAAGTCATTAGCATCAAAATGCAAGGAAACACAGGTTCCTCAATTAAATAATTTAGCAAACGTGTTAACAACCCTGTGACCATGAAATAATCAACTACCTTAAGAGCTACCCCATGAATTAGTATCCTCCCTACGTTGATCTTCATCATGACCCCAATTCTCTGCTTGAATCATTTAAACCTAGATTTTAGCCTAACATCTAATAAAGTATGTTAAAATAAACATTTTATACAACTGAACTCAAATAATTCTTAATTTTCTTGATCTTAAAAATAATATGCATCAAATTTTTCAATTTTAAATAAAATTCAAATCATACTTATATAACCATCATTGTGCATAAAAATTAATCATTCCATCCACATTACAACCATACTGAAATAACAACTACCAACCTTAGAAAAACATGCATTATTCTTTCTCAATACTTATGCCACTTTAAAGAAAATGGTAAATAGGCCATAATAAAAGACATAAAACTTAAGTCCATGGCCCTATGAGTTTAATATATACATATATATTTCTAAAAATACATGCAACTATATCTTCCAAAATCTGAAACCAATATTTCTAATTTTGACTACGCCAAATAATCAAATACTCATTTTGGAAAAAAATTCCTCAAACATTTCATCAAAATGTTTAATTAAGATAAACCACTATTTAAAAATTGATCATTTATGTACTTTTCATTATCTTCAACAAGCTTTATCAAAACCCTGATGTTCAATTTTTTTTTTTTTTTGTGTGTGTGTGTGTGTGTGTGTGTGTGTGTGTGTGTGTGAGTGTGATAAGGACCCTTAAGGACATAGTCAAATTAAGGTAATTATTATATTTTGGTTTAGTGTTTTGAAATTGAGATAAAAAAATATTTTAAACGCCAATCTGGGTATTGTTAATATATTTTTACAAACCTTATTATATATTTTGTAATTCTAAAACTATGAAAATATTTTGAATATTCTTTGGCATAGTCGGTTTATTATTTAACCTTTGTGACAACTATGAAAAATTAGTATGCAATAATCAAATAAAATTTGAAAACATTTTCATAGTTTTAAAATTATAAACTATATAATAAATTCTATTAAAATATCTTAACCACATCCATATTAGTCTTTCAAAAAAAAAATCTATTTAATTGACAAACCATGCCAACCAGAGTATAATTATTACCTTAAACATTTAAAAATAAAATGTAGTATGATCTTGAGGCTTGAGGGCTCTTTTGCTACAATACATATGGTAAGATTATGTGCAGTACTTAATATAAATTGAGTATAGACCATAACTCACACTTCAAACATTTTGGTAGACCTTATTAGATAGTTTGTAATTTTGAAATTATGAAAATAACATTCTTTGGAACCATTTATATAATTGAGTAAAACAAACATGATTTTCCTTCCATATGGTTTTAATAACTAAAAAATTTAAGTAATAATTAATCTTTAATCCTAACATTTATTTTATTTCTAACATTGAATGCGGTGCAGGGGGAATTAAAGATATGGAGATTGAGATTGAGATCTTTCCCCATTTTTTATTTCACAATCATCATGCCACTTTCAAGAAAATGGTAAATAGGACATAATAAAATGTATGAAACTCAAATCCTTACAAATTCTTGGCCTTATGAGTTTCATATACATATATTTCTAAAAATATGTGCAAATTTATCTTCGAAACTCAAAAACCAATATTTCTAGTTTTGACCATGCCTAATAATCAAAGGCTTATTTTCAACAAAATCTATTAAAATATTCAATGAAAACAAACCACTATGTCAAAATTGATCATTTATATAATTTGCATTATCTTCAACAAGCTATTATTTCTCAGAGAAAATCAATTTCTTGTTTGTTTAAAATAATATACTAAATTGAGTATATCAAAAATTTTGAAAAAAAAATAGGATATAGAATATAAATAATAAACCGACAATGGGGCCATATTATGGACCACTTAGGATATAATAAACTTAAGTACCATTAATTTTTTCTTTCTATTATGTTATCCTTTATTTTCATAGAAGTATCTTGCATGCTATTATTTCTCAGAGAAAATCAATTTCTTGTTTGTTTAAATAAGTATGTGCTAAAGACCAACCACATAATATATTAAATTGAGTATATCAAAAATTGTGACAAAAAATAGGATATAAAATATAAATAATAAACAGACAACGGGGATATATATATATATATATATATATATATATATATATATATATATATATATATATATATATGTCATCCTCATTTTTCATAGTTGTCTTGCCCTATGGTCCCATAGTCAATTTATTTTTTATATTTTATACCCTAATTTTTATCACAATTTTTTAAACAAACAAGAAATTGATTTCCTGTGAGAAAGAATGGCATGGGAATACTTATTTTAAACAATGTAAAAATAACTAAATAGATTATATTATGTGGTTGGTCTTTATCACAACTTCTTTTAAACAAACAAGAAATTAAAGTCCTCTCGGAAATAATGGCATGTAAGATACTTCTTTTAAACAATGCACAAAGAAAAAAATGAATTATATTATGTGGTTGATCTTTACCACATACTTCTTTTAAATAAATAATAAACTCATTTTTTCTAAGAAATAATGGAATGCAAGATATTTTTTTAAAACAAAATAAATAAACCCAATAGAGCCTCATGATCATTTAAACTATATTTTTAACTAACCTGAAAATACCCATTTCACATATTTTGAGTTTAAGAAATAGATTTATAGATATACATGAAATTTCTAACAAAACCCATACACATAGTGTTTTAAATAAATATCTTTAAAAACTATTTTTTAGGGAACCTATTATTACATTTATTCATTTTAACATAGATGATTGTGCATGCAAACAACTGCTCTCAGTCTTTAAAACTAAAAAATAAAAATTCATACCTTTCAATCACAAGGAAACCAACATAAAAATTATATGCACCTTCATTTCTAGCCTCTCATCTCAATATTCTGACTACCAGAGCTTCACTTCCACTAATATCTTGCATAAATGATAAGAGAATTCGATAACCCATCACATATGTATTCAAGAAACTTAAATTAACTTTGTGGGTGATATGTTGGACCAACATTAAGTTTTTTCTTGAGGCCCCTCAATATGCCGATGTCAATTCACTAAAAAATGGGGCAAAATATACCCTTCAATCCTCATAGCTTTAATTCTACCTACACCTTATTCAATGCTAGAGATAAAATACATATTAGGTTTGAAAATTATTTATTATTGAGTTTTTTAGTTATTACAATAATATATAAGGAAGAGCATGTGGCCCCAAAGAATATTCAAAATATTTTCATAAAATAAAATATAATTATTGCCTTAAACATATTATTTCCTAGGTGGTCTCTCTCTCTCTCTCTCTCTCTCTCTCTCTCTCTCTCTCACACACACACACACACACACACACACACACACACACACACACACACACACACACACACACACACTAATATAAACATACATATATAAATACATATAGACACACACATACACACATACTTGGCAATTCTAGACTAACCTATCCTTCTCTTATATAATTTCCTAGTGAATCAGACCCATACATGCATAGAAACTCTGGTAAATCTATGTCTTGAAATGGGATAGACTATAATATATAAAATGATTAGAAACACATGTATAAATTTTTTTATAAAATTGAGATTATTTGAACTATGTATATTTTCATAGAAATAGCCATTTTTAAAATTGAAAAAACCTACTTATAGCCTTTTAGCTATAAATAGGCTCTAAAATTTTCCATGGTTATGAGACTTTGTGATTGAGCTATGGGATGTGGGATGGCATCTACCTCTAGACCCGAGTCTTTCAAATTAGCGATGAATAAATCAATAACTAAACTGAATGTATTGAAGTTTATATCTTTCACTAGTGCCTATATCATGGAGCACATAGAAGAGGTGTCAATTGTAGAGATTACAAGGGATGTTGTGAAATAATAGCAGTCAAACATAGAAAAAGAGGAAATAATTTATAAATTTAATATCTTTTAGCCAACTACATCAACATTATTTCAATGGTTTCAATCAAATTGGTCAAATGACTATGATGTTTCTCTCTACTCCAAAAGATTTTCCATTGTTCCATTATTTGATGAGGATTTTTATCAATGGGTCTTCACAGATGGTCCCTGGTTGTAGGGAATTATGGGGATTTACGTCACTCCTTGGTTTTCATAATTTGACCCAAATATTAATTAAGTTACCAAAATATCTATTTGGTTTTGGTTCCCCAACCTCTACCTTTATTTCTCCTATGCTTTCAAAGAGATATCAAACTCCTTGGGAACCTTCACTAAATAAGATTTAGTGAGAACAACTTTGGTATTATGCACATGTGCTTATTATTTTAACCTTTTTAGGATTTTACAAGAGCATAATTGTATGTTTGTTAAAGAGTTGAATAGACTAAATCATAAAAATAAAATGCAATAAATACAACCACTGATTTGTTATAGAATTGACTAGTTTTGGCCTTTCTAAAAATAGTAATAAATAGTGCAAATAAGAATTTAACTAGAAAATAACTATGATGGATGATCTAGAGGCTAGAAACTAAGGTAGAAGCTAGTCTGAGTGTCAAAAATAGGATCATTATGTCAGAATCACTTCTAGACTATATCACCTTAATTTTATAGTAGTGTCATTATTATATATGTAATGGTAGTGTCCTCTATACAAGACTATCTCAAGCTTTTACGTGCTCTTGTATCTAGATCTATGAGGGTTTTTCTTTTGTGTATGAGTTTTAAAACCCTATATATTGCCTATAATGACTAATTTTGTGATCAAATCCTAATCATTCCTGTGCTTAGGTTATCTAATTGATACAAGCTAAAAAGTGTGATTGTTAGTGGGGTAGGCTTGATATGCTCAACACCCCACTTTGATAAGAGTTGCCTACATACTAATAGTTTGAGGAGGGATCAAAATTGATGTAGTCTCTCTACCTATGTGCTAGTGTAAATGCAAATGAATATAGTATGATAGTGGTTTTAGGTGCATTGAATGTTCTTGAGACTGGAAATTTGAGTAATTTAAGCTTAAAAATGGTATAGATGGTAGTATGCATAAGTAGGGTAGAATAGGGATTGATAAACTTAATTTTGCACAACTTATTCTATGTTTGAATATGTATTTTACATATGATTTCCATCTAGTGGTTAGAGGGATAAAATTCATGTATATATGGCTTTGATGCTTTTGAGGGTGCTAAAAGAGGTCTAGGCTGACCCTAAGAGGTTCTATATATGAAAATATATCCATTTTGGAAAAGAGATAGAAAGGCCATTAGCACCATTTTTAGGACACTAGCACCATGTGGCACTAGTTTTTATGTTGCTAAATACTAGGAAAGAAGGTCCAAGATCAAGAAATGAGGGTCTAAAACTATTTTACTGCTGACTAGGGATAACTACGACCCACATAAAGGTTGGATAAGTGTGATAATAGGCTCTAAGATAGGTCTAAAGATAAGCTAGAGATAGGTAATCTCAAGTAGCACTCTTAACACTCAAATACTACTTTTAGGTGATTACATTTACCCCATATTTATTCTATAAATACAAAAAAGTGAGATGACTAGGACAAAGGAAAAACAAGTGTACTTGGAATTACCTAAGAGGTGAAGCCTATGAAGCTAGGTTTGATATGTGAAGCATGATCCAATGTATTTCATGTGAGTGAAACATGCATAAATCAATCCTTGCTTAAGAGATATGAAAATCAAAAGACTAAATTGAGTAAAGAATAAACAACTAAGTAAAACTAAGTAAAGAGATAGGAAAGAGGAAAGAAATGAACACACCTCACTAGGTATGCTAACCAATGCATAAACTTGGTAACAACATATGTGTGTGGATGTATATAGTGATCAATTAGTGAATACCTTGGACTAAGTTGATATCTCACTCAATCCTCATATGTGGGTGGCTCAAGAACTCAATACGATGTTGAATCCATCATTACCCACCCCTATTTGGTGGATCATGACCTATGAATATCTTGGATTGGACTTATGGTGTGTCCAACCCTCTTATGTAGGTGTATCAAGAGCTCAAGTAGATTATGACTCTATCATTACCCATCCATGTGTATTAGATGCATATAGTACTAAAATTATGTGATGTAACTAGAAATATCTAACTAATTATGTCATCTCTATGGCCACTCGGGTACATTAGGCAACTTTGAGCCACTTGGGAATGCCAACCATTATAGATAAAGTAAGGCACAAAACTGGTGTGTAACCTAGAATATGATGTCTTATGTATATAGCTTAGATAATTACATGTAATTTATCATTCCATCTGATGGACCAGTGTGTAAGAGAACATATGGGAGCAATGTACCATGTACATGCCCCCAAATATGATATCTGAGCATATAGAATTTTGAATGAGTTGTAATAATATGTATTTGGGTATTTAAAATGAATATGGGAATGGTCATACCATGTATGATTCCTCTAATCTAAAAAAAATGGTATGAATCTGATCTAAAATGGTATAAATCTAGGAAAATTTGATAAATCTATAACTAAACATGTGCAAACTTGTAGTGTACCTACTATACTTTTCTAGCCATTTTGGGTTTTATGAAATTAAGACTACTAGAAAGTAGCACTATTATTGGAAATTTGGTGCTAATATCCTAATTTGGGTGTTAGTTTCCTTCTACTTTAATTTTTGTACAACTGTATTACTCTCCATGTCACTATTTTCCCACTATTTTTACCTGAATCTGATTTCTGTGATTTGAGCTTATGTGTTGAAAATGTATAATAAGAACCTAAGCTTTATGAAAAATCCCTATGAATGCCCCCTCTTTTGAAAGGAGATGTTAAAACTATGCAATAAATATCCTCAAAATAAAAATGTCTAAAAAATGTTTATTAGCGAGAGCATATATGATAACTACGTAATAATCTAATATAATGTGCATACATAACATCATAATGCAAGATAATATGAGCATAAGTTTTTAATGTATGATGTATTTCATGTATAGCATTCACAAGAGTGTCAAGATAGATATATAACAATGTATGTAAAAATAAATCTGATTAAAAACTAGATAACTACCTATAATAAATGAAGCATGTATGTATGATAAAACTGACTAAACTAAGATAACTAGTATATGTAGTGTTTGGAAAATACAAGAAGTGTAAACATGACATTGGATGCAATCTCTAAGTTTGTGTTTTCTAAATATTTATTTAAATTTTTTTGTGTTTTTGAGATATTGATTTGTTTTAGTATTTTTTTGATGTTATCTATGTACAAGCAACATGAAAATAAACTATGTAGAGGGAGCAAGAGAGAAGAAAAGTATGTACATGAAGGGAGGAACAATACTAACCAAGGAGTCTGATGGGCGACTCACTATTAATGTGGCTTATGTTAGATAAAGTAATTATGATCATGTGTACTATGTGAAAGGGTAACTGTAAACTCATAATATGTTGTATTGAGTTATTTATACCTGGCCCTACTTATGGAGTGATGCTAGGAATCTATGACACTAATTGTGGTGTCCTATGAACTATAGGGGTATTAAGGACCCATTCAGTGGAATATGTTGTAGACGGCATATGTGCCCTATATTTGGAACCTATATAACTCAATAATACCGATCTCAAAATAAAATGAGTAGACGAAGGCCCTCTAAAATCTACAACATATCTATTATATTGGGGTCTCTCTAATACTGGTCTCTATGGGAGAGTATGCATATGTGGAAACATTATAGGAGTAGACCTCACCTGTATTGGTGGATCTAATAAACTTTGTGGTGTATTTATAAGAACTCTGCTTGAAGTTATAACTGATTGTTGTGATCTAACTGGTAATTGTGTTGTAACTAGTAATTATGTTATCACTGGTAATTCTATTATATCTGGTAACTTTAATGCAATTGCTTATGGGATAGGTATAGGATACTCATATGGAAGACCCTCAACTATGACCACATGATTTTCATGTATATATTTTAGGCATTTGTGCACTATGGATGGAATGAGTTGTAGTTGTTGTATCTATGGCCCAATCAGTAACATGTCAAATACACCTACATTAGGTACTACTAAGAATCTAGTGGCCACATGTGCTAGTCCAACCTAGTGAAAGTATAATCTCTCTGATGGAGATTTAAACATGGCCACGAAAACCACTGATAAGTATGTCTATAGGAAATATATTATGCTTTGAATATTTCAAATGCTTTAGAAGTGTGATAGTGCATATGCTAATACTTGATCCATTTTCAACCATAACACACTAGATAGGATGATGATCTATGTATGCTCGTACAAAGAGTGGATATAAATATGTATTATCATCAACAATCTCCTATTATGAAAATGGGATGAGTCGTGAAGTTGGAACTATAGTGTGGTATACAACAATGATATTGTGTAATGGGTGTGCATCCTCTGTAGTAGTGTGATATGATGTTGGTGGTGGATGTCCCTAATATGTGTAGTGAAAACCTAAAGTGATTTTTGCCTCTTTTATTTTATGCTTTATAAATGGATCTAAAAATATTTTAAATGACTTAATTTCCATTTGTTCTACTTTGGGTGCCTCTGTGGGTGTGCCCACATCAATAATGTTAGCCTCGATCAAATATTGTATCTTTTGTTTCAAGATGATGCATTTATTTATTATATGGCCTGGTGCATTGTGATATTCATATAATACATTAGAATCATAGTTATTTGGGAGATCTTATGTCATATCAACCTCTTTGATGGAGGGAAAGATATGAAATTTCATTCCAAAAGTTGATGTAAAAAATATGATGGGAATTCTGAAAGGTTGGTGAAAACCCTGCATGGAAGAGCTGATAAAACTAGGTGAGGAAATGGATATGAAGTTGTTTTAACTGTGGCCTTTCTATCACTCTTATTTTTAGTGTCCCTTACCTTGTATAGAGGCTTACTATAAATCTTAGTAGTCGATTCTTATCCACTTACATATTTTAGTTTGCCCATGGAGAGAAGCTTGACTTCTCTTTCTTTCACTATGTGGCACAAATTTGTGAAGGTTGGAAACTTCTTTAATAAGATAGATTCATGTAATTTTAGTAGAAGACTCTGTTTGAAGATATCTTAAAGCTCTTTATCTACCATGGGGATGGTTAATTTGGACAATATAGTCTTATATCACAAGACATATTATACAATAGGCTCATTTGATATTTGTTTCAATTATGCAACTTGAGCATACAAGATCTTATTACTGATGTTTATGGATAAGTGTGCTAAAAACATATCTTACAAATGATTTCATGTGGTGATAGACTAATTTGGTAGACTATAAAACCAATGTAAGGCATAGTCCTTTAAACTGCATGGAAACAACTTAGTGAGGTGCCAATCATTGGACACTTAGTCTAAACATGAAGATCAATGATGGTGTTGGCCTACCCTTACCATCATACAATGTAAACTTAGGTTCCAAAAATCTAGATGGCAAAGGAGTTGCTGCTATGTGACAATCCAAAGGTGTATGTAAAATGACATTAGAATCCAAGGCATGTGATGGCCTAGTGGTTCCATTATCAAGATGTAAAACCTTAGCATGCAAAGTATGAACCTCATATATAAGGTATTGTACATTTGGAGTGGAGGAACTAGATATAATAGGTGTATCTATCAATGAACGTTGTTGAGTTATAATTGGTTGTTGCGCTAGCTGAGTTGGACCCAATGTATGAGTAACAATGTTATTAGCTCAAAGAGTTAAAGATGACCATTATCAAAATTTTAATTTTTTTCATGAATAGTATTGATAATATCATCTTGCATATTTAAATATTTGAAAAAAAAATCTTCCAATTATCTTTATCAATTTCATCAAATCAGTTGTTAAATTTTGCCATTGTAGTTTGGGAAGTAGGAAAACAAATTGTTGTATATTTTGAACCTTTAAATAAATTTGATTTATGAAATATTGCAAAAATAAAATATTGAAACAAACCTGGTATTTTAGAACTAATACCTAAGCATAGACACAAAAAGGATACGAACCCTAAGAGCATTTAGGGTTAGGGTTTGAATAATGTTCGAAGTAAGTCAGGTTCACACAATATTTTAACCTTTTAGGACTTAACAAGACTATAATCCTATGTTTATTAAAGATATGATTAGAATAAATTAGGTAAATAATATGTAATAAACACAGTCGTTGATTTATTATAGAATTGACTAATTTTAAGCTTTGTAAAAATAACAATAAATAGTACAAATTGAACTTAGCTATAAATAGCTGAGAAGAATGATATTGAGGCTAAAAACTAAGGTAGAAGATGGTCTGAGTATAAAAAATAGGATCCCTATCTCTAAACCCCTCTTGGACAGTAGCATCCTAATTGTACAGTAGCACCATTATTGAAAATGTGGTGGTAGTGTCCTGATATTGGTGGTAGTGTCCAATGTGCGAAATTATCTCAAGATTTTGGGTGCACCTATGTCTAGATTTCTGAGGTCTATTACTACGTGCACATGTTAGGAAACCCTATTTATTACTCATAATGAATGATTTTATGAGAAAACCCTAATCTTTCATGTAGTTATGACATCTAGTTGATACAAGTTGAAAAGTGTGTTTGATAATAGGGTAGGCTAGACATCTTCAACACCCTATTATGATGAGAGTTGCCTACATATGAATACTCTTAGGACATAACAAGCCCAATGTAGTTATCCCTACCTAAGTGTTGGTGCAATTTTAAGTGAATCTAGTATGATAGTGGCCTTGAGTGCCTCCAATGTGCTTGATTCTAGAAATCTAGGTAATCTAAGCCTAGGACTACTATAGATGGTAGTATGCAGAATTAGGGTAGAATACAGATTGATAACTCTAATTGTACATAGCTTGTTTCGAGTTTGAATGTGTATTTTGCATTTGATTTTCATCTAGTGGTTAGATGGATAAAATTCATGCTTATATATTATTTTGATGCTTGTGCGGGTGCTAAAAGAGTTATATGCTGACCCTATGAGGTTATGTATTTGGAAAGATATTCATTTGAGGAAAAGAGAGGGAAAGGACATTAGCACCATTTTTGGGAGACTAGAGCCATGTGGTGCTAGTGTCTTTACTATGCCACTAGTGTCCAAGTGGAAGAACACTAGCCATGAAGGGTTAGGATCAAGAAATAAGGACTTCCTTAGATTGATTTAAGGCTAACTAGGGATGCCTATGGCCCACATGAAAGCTAGATAAGTTTGATAATAGGCTCTAGGATAGGTCAAGGGATAAGCTAGGGATATGTAGTCTCAAGTAGCACTCTCAACACTTAGATACTAGTTTAGGTGATTAAACTTGCATACATATGTGGAGATAGATCATAGCTTGGATCTATTAGATAAAAATGATTCTTAGATGTGGAAATCACTAACACATCATGCTTTGGTTTATAAATATAGAATATTTTAATGGCGTATTTCTAAGCTTCAAGGCCATCTACATGCTACTTATACTCAAGTACGAACACATCCTTAAAAAAAAGGATAAAACCAACATCCAAAATATGGAGCATTCTGGAGAAAGAGGCAGTGAACAAAGATGAGAATCAAGTAGAGGATAGTAAGCCTACAACAAAGCCCAAAAAAACAATCATGAAGAACCAATTACTGAGTTTAAGGACTCAGTTCTTGTTACAGTGGAAGAAAAAGAATAACAAAACACCACATTGAGGATTGTTCCGATTGAGACCCGGTTAGGGAGCAAAGAGAGGTCATGAATCAGATAACTCTAACTTAGATAAGGAACTGATGACCTATCTTAATTTTTATTTTTTGATTATCAATACACCTTTTAAATATCAATCTTTAGATACACAATTGATCATTTTAGATTCAATGGAGTGTGCAAGATGTCAAAAAGAAAAAAGATAAAAAAAAAGTAGTATTACATATTTTTTTGGGAAATATAACCCAATAACCTCTAGCTAGTGGTGGTTAGTCTTCCCTATTTCACTTATTATTGTGGTCAACACATTATTTAGTGATGCCTTTTCCCCTACTGTAAAGGGGCTTTGTTATTATTCATCCTTTAAAGTGCTCTTTGTTGAGCGTATTTCACTCTTTATTTTTCTTTTTCCGTCTAAAATGCTTTCCAGCATCTGTAAAATGTAATTTTTTATTTTTATTAAAATGAAATTACAATTTTTTTCAAAGGTAAAAAAACATTGTACCTAATCTCATTTCATGTAAAATTCATCACACATTCGCATGCATGCGACTTCAGCACATACTATAAATTTGTTTCTATTTTCAAATATTTAATTATCCTCACTCCTCGACCATAAAGTTGGAGTTGAAAACTTCCCAGTCAAGTAAGCAATGCGTTTGTGATTTTCACACTTTCATTCAAGTGGTAGTTTGCTTCTTCATACGGAAATGCTCTATAATATATCGAGAGTGAATGATTTTTTTTCAAATAAAAGAGAACGATTGCATAGATATAAAACTGGACTGGATCGCACCATAATTTATGCACTTGGAACCAAGTCTATTGTGACTCTACCTCTACACTCACCAAAATAAATCTCACCCATGCATTGAAATCAGGAAAACTGACGCCTACGATATGTTCCCTTCTAAGACTAACACCCTTGGTAATCTAAGGCGATCATTTTGGAGTACAAGTATCTTAAAAGGCTTGATTTATCCTACAACTTGTTCATTGGAAGCCTACCCACTGGTAAGCATGAACTAAGCAAGTTGAAAGTGCTGAATTTATAAAGCAACACATTATTTGGCCCCACTCGTCTTTCTTATTCAATGAAAATATTCTTGATGGCATAGTCCTTTCCTTCCCCGGCAATCTGACACCTTTGAACAACTTCACCATTAGCGATCATACTCTATAACTTGCTACCATATTGCGAGATATCTAGAATTTGAATATGTTGAACTAGTTATGGATCTATAATTAAACCCTGGTTAAAAAATCTCTATTATGGAAATTTTAGATATTTTTAAATTATAAAAATAATAAAATCATCTCTTTGGAAATATACTATTTAGTTTATTAAATTATTTTAAAGATGACATAATTGTTTTTGTGGGAGTCGTATAGTTTTCTTTATAATTTTGAAGTGATTACAATCCACCCAATGTATCCATTACACATTCTACTAAATTACCAAATCCTAAAATTAAAAATATGTATTTCCTCTGTATTCTCCATGTTAAGTCAACTAAATGGCTTATATTTATTTTTTCTTGATCCATGGACTATAACTTTTATCAATGAATGTTTTTTTATGTTTAAAATTAAAATGAACTATGATTCCAAATTTGGCCCAGAATTGAAAGGTCTTAATATATTTAAAATTATATACAAAATTAAATGTGAGTATAAGTATATAATACGTCATATATAATTAAATTCATACTATATAATAAGGTATGCAAATAAATTATGTATTTAAAACTATTCATATATATATATATATATATATATATATATATATATATATATATATATGATGACTCATAATTTTATGGATGCAAATGGTTATTTAAAATGAATAATACGTGTTATTTGTAATTTTAGAGGGATTAAGATTTACAGACTATGAGTAAATCATGATTATAATTAAGCAAGTTCGAAGTTAATTACCCGCCCATACCCCAAATCAAACACTTATCAATTTCATTCTTTAAAAAATTACCCATTTTAAAGACTTGAAAGTTGAAGTTCTTCAATTTAAAAGAGGAGATAAAAAATTGGAAGTAGATGCACAAAATCAATGACTAAAAACATTCAAACCATCTTGAGAGTGCCTAGGACCATTTATATTATTCATATACTAATGCACTCAAAGAGCTAGAGTGAAGAAGTGGTAGGTCAGAAAATTTCATATTTGTATAGATACTTTTAAATTTGAATAATAAGATAAATAGAATGATTCATAAGTTTTTCTAAAATCAATTTAAGAAGTTAAGAGCTCTTTATCCTTTTACATATTTGATTTTAAATTTAATTAGATATTTATTATTATATTTTACATGTTTATAATGTTGAGGAAAATAATAATGTGAAAATATTATTATTATTATTAGTGATTTGTTAATATAAATTATCTAATGATTTTTAAGGAGCATATTTAAGAATAAGTTAGTTTTTAATAATTAATTATTAGAACATTAATTTATTATAGAGTAAATGGTTATTCAAACCATTATTATATAAGTAATGTTACAATTGAATAAAATATGCTGGTTGATTGACTGCTTGAATTATGTGTATGAGCTTTCAACTCTAGTCTGGGATGGACTATTTTAAATATTTAGTATCAGAGTAGACACTTTGGTGGGACTTCTTTGTACATTTCATTCACCGATGATTTTACACCAAAATGATTTTTGAATAGTATTATTGTGCAGACCACATGCAACTACTAGTCATACATTCATCCAACCTTCTTGCAAATTGACAATCAATTCTCAATGTTAACTATATAAGAATTTGTTGGCTTCACCATCCATTTGGATTTCCTTTCTACTTCTATCCTGCACATTCTTTTTGCAATTTGTCCACCCATTATTGTTCACTGTGTGCATTCTGAAATTGAAAAGTATATATATATATATATATATGTTTTTTTTAAATTTTGTCTGTGTTTTATTTTCCTGCCATGTATCTGGAAAACAAATTTAAAAAAATATATATATTTGTAAAATCATATATATATATATATATATATCACAGATGTTTTCACAGGGCTGTATGTTTACATCAGAAGAAGAATTTATTTGGTTGGATTTTAAAAAGCAAACCATTGTTACCTCTGCATCTCGACGACCCTGATCGTCAGGTTATCTCTTTGCCACTCGGCCGATAAAAGTCATAACTCGGTGCACCCTTATCAAACCCTTCTTAGCAAATGGCAATGTAAGATCTACATTCTCAATGGCTTTCTCTATTCCTGCACAGTTCTGCAAGCTCTGCATCATATCCATCGAGCTCATCCACACCAGTGCAGAATCTTCAACGACATTCACCTCCAACCTTCATCCATCTCAATCTGTGCAGTACTCTCCACTCGCCATTCAACCCTTCATCGAAGCCCTTCACCTGGAAATTTCATTTCCAAACAGCAATCACTTCTCCATTTTTATTTTGGCGAGTTCTCAGATCTGAACGGCATAGCATATACCGCATATTGATCCCCGATGCACTCATTTCCTTCCACAGCAAGCTCAATTTTTACCGAGCTTCATCTATCCTACCGGTTCGATCTGCATTTCCAACGAAAATAGAAGTTTATAATAGAGTTTAGGGATTTTTTGTAGTTATGTTCCGTCCTTTTAGAGTTTAGCTTTATATGTATCAAGTATTTTATAATATTGGTATTATGTTAAGTTCGTAGTCGTTTATATTTTGTTTTTATTTTTTATTTTATTTTCGTTATAGGTTATTCTCTTTGGAAGACTCTTAATTTTAGGTTTGACTTTATTTGTTTTTGTGTTTATGTGTTTAGATTTATTACATGGTATGTGGGTATTATTTAGTTTTTAGTTTTGTTTTAGGCTTATTTATTCCATTGTTAAGTTTTAGTTTAGTTTTGATAATAGTATTCTTATTATTTTGTGGTTTTGATTAATTTTATGTGGTTTAGTTATGATTGAGTTTTAAGTTTTATTTTTATAATTTGTTATTATATTTTTAAAGTTTGTAGTGGTGTTTAATTATTAATATTTAGATATAGTTAATAGTAAGTATTTTTCTATCATAGTTTGTATCATTTATAATGTGGAGTTGTCTTTAATATTTTATGTCGAGTTCAATAAAATATGTTAAAGTTTTTTTAATAAAATTGTAAAAAATAAATTTCAATAAAATGAGTATTTTATTTATTTATTTTTTTGTAATGAATGCATTATCGGTTGAAAATAATAATGTGAACATATTATTATTAGTGATTTGTTAATATAAATCATGTAGTGATTTGTAAGGAGTATATTTAGAGATAAATTAGTTGTTAGAACAACTAACTTATTATAAAATAAATAATTATATAAACTATTATTATATCATATTGTAGTTGAATAAAATATATTAGTTGATTGACTGATTTAACCTTCTAATCTAATATAAACTATTTTCAATAAATAATGTTTAATTTAAAATAATATTTTTAATTTTAAAATTTTTATACATTTTAAAAAATAATTAAAAGAGTAAACAATAAATTAAATTAATTAATTATTTTTTAAATCTTAATTTAAAATAGAATAAATCAATTATATATTTAATTTAAAATATTAAAAATTATCATTATATTAAATTGTTGTCATGAAAACTACATTTTAAATCACACTTTAACAATCGACATAGGTGAAGGTGTAAGAAACATTAATGAATGGCATTTTTATAAATATATAAACTCATAATTATTAATATGATGAGAAAATCAATTATATATATAACACCAAAAAAAACACCAAAATTGTGTCTCTATTATCTTAAAAACTCGGGGACAATACATCTACAATTTGATACTCATCGACACACATTATGTCAATTTTCAGACTAATTTTTTTATTTTTTAAAATTATATTTATATATATTCCAGTCCTGCTATGCCTTCTTTTAAGGAAGTTTAATTTTTTGGGGGTTTCCATTTAAAATCATTTTCACCATCAAAAACTTAAAATCATAGGTCATCGACAGCAACACATTTTACACGAGCAAGGTAAATTGCAGTGGATTCTCCATATTATTGAATTATTAAGTATGACAATGACATTGACATTGACATTGTGTTGTGGATAAACATCATGTTCGTGTGAGTACATTCAGTGCAGTGAACATGCAAAAGTGGAAAATCCACTGCAAACTAACTATAATTAATACATTTTATGCCAAAGTGTACCGAAATGCCCTGCTCAGAAATCTCAATTAAGAACCCCCAATCTGCAATCTGTAATCTGCACAAATAATACCCTCATCAAACATCAAATTCTATTGACTATATAATATCTGATTAAAAGTGTCCGTTTCAAATCTTGTAAACTCCAATAAAAGTTCACATATGTATTCCTGTATATCTTCCTATATATAAAAAACTAGTTGTATCACCTACCTTCATTTCTCCAGGTGCAGAGAAAAACTGCAAAATTGAGCTATTTGGAAGGCTTGCTAAATCGCTCGTTGCATCTGAGATATAGAAGTTTTGAGCATCTATTGAACAGAGTCTAAAAGTATAACCCTCATATGAAAGATGAATATCAGATTCTGCCTTAACAAGATCCTAGTATTGTGGGCATAAACAAAAGCTTTTACAAAAGAATATTTAACATTATACCTGACCTTACAAGTACTCCTGCCAACATAAAGCCCCCCTTCCTGCCACAGCATTTCTAACTAGCAGTCTCTCTGGAGGGAGGAATTTACCAAGCCTTCATCAAAAGTGCTGGTTTAACGTGCTCTTATACAGAGCTGTGTTTGACCTTTTTGCTGTCTAGACCCACATAAAAGCTTTAGTTTCAACAAAAAATTACATAGTTGCATATGTAGTGATGACAATAGAACAAATATCAAGGTCGTTATTCCTTCAAGTAACATCGAGCAATACTAAGTAATAATGAGTGTTGATATTATTCGATAACAACAATTAAAATAAATTAATTAATTAATTAAAAAAATAAATTGAGGGTTGATATTATTCTATAATTTTTTTGAAATATTGTAATTGTAAGGAGTGGTGAAGGATGTGGTAAATCATTTGGTTTATTCTTTAACCCTTCCAACCTTTTTTATTAGGTGGGCTTTTAACTATTTTTTTTTCTTTATCTTGTTTTTAGAGGTCTTGTGTTTTGGAGGAGAAATGGAAAATGCCATTGAAGGAACTTCCCTTACAGCGCGCTGACCACTCAAAACCATCAATAGTTAGAAGACATAAGTAGTATTAGAAAGTACTGCCAAGGGGAACCAATGTGACGTGCTCAAGGGGAACCACTGCTACATATTCTCAGTGGAGCCTTATTTCATTTGCTAGTTTGATGTTTCTCTAATTTAACTGATGTAACTATCATGAATGTGATTTTTCCACTCATTTTATATTTTTATAAATAGTTTTATAATATTTTATTAATATTTAAAGATAATCTTTTCATTAAAAAAAATATTTACGCCTAAGGCATTTTTACTGGTAGGAACACACCTAAGATTCATTCACGGATCTTTTAATGTCATTCCTGTCACTTTTGAAAACTGTCATTTGCTACGATTGGAAACTATTTAAAGTTAAGCATTACTTCCTACTTGCACATAGATTTCTCAATGGAAGGTAGGGACAAGGTGGAATCAACTGAATTGTTAATTTGTTTGTGGTATAATTAAAATTAAGGTGAAATATATTCATTTAGTTTTTCTTTTAAATGATTATAATGAGGTTTGATGGCATGATGTTGAATCGAAAGTCTCTTATCACTACCTGAAAGGTCACCTGCAACCATTTTTTCCACATGTGATCAAGCACATTGTGGGGGATTTGCTTACATGTAAAAAAACTTAGAGTTAAAATAGGAAAGAAAATGACATTTAGAATGGATTTGAAGAGGATGAAGTATGTTGACATAGATACTGATAAAGAACTGGATATTGTAGTTGAGATTCATATCCAAAAGCATGATAGGAAAGAACAACGCAGGTAAATGAATAATATCCTAAAATTATGCCTACCTTCTCTTGAAATATCCCCCCCATAATTACTTTCCCCACGTCCAAGAGTGAGCCTCTTCGTAAATCATGTGTTGGAAGCAAGCCTAGAATTTTAACCTTGGCCATTTGATGGGAGTAATTATAAAAAGACATGGAGTGCCCTCATTGCACATGATGAAAATGGATAGATGCATTTCCAAACATTAAAACATACACACCATAGATTGCGTCTCAAGTGACCTCCTTTGCCTTTCACTTATCTATATTTCTTCCAAGAATCATTGCCCATTTTGAATAAGCTCAGACACCATTAGAACCTCACTGAAGGTATTTTATTCTCTTCATTATTATTACTTTGAGTGCCAATAATCTAGTGAATGGTCTCTACCCAAATCACTTTTTCCACCAATACCATTTTGCATGCATACGGTTTGATCCTAGTTTGGCCTCACCCACAATACCCATTTCAGCAATACCATTAGATTTAATAAGATAAAATATTGCCTCACAACAATCACTTCATTTTATGGCCAAATTGCACCTTAAGAAGCCAACAAACTACCATGACACCTTACAATTGTCACTCAAATATAAAATCTTGCAGATGCAAACATGGTGATATGCATAATGGTATAGGTGAAGTAGGTAGCAGTTGAAAAATAGCAATGTGAATATTTTTCTAACACAAAAATCTATCTTGCCAAGTATGCCTACTCTAGATCCCATGTTCATTTGTCAGTTATGTAAATGATAATGATGGATTTTTCAAATGTTTTATGAAAAAATGCATGCCTTGACATTAAGGTAAAGACATATTCTATTTAGTGTAATTTAATTTACATATTAGTGTCTACAAGAGCGCAAGAATGGTTGATGCATCTGATTAACATATTACATGAATCTAATATGCATATTTCATTTAATAATCCTTTTCCATTTTTCATCTAGTTGGTTTTAGATTTGTCTAATTAGATTTGTCCAATTATTTGTAGACTTGTCTAAATTAACACATGGTGCACTATCTACATTTTAAAATGAACTGTTAGATATTTGACATCTATTTTTCATTGACATGACCCTTATTTCAGTCATATATTGGGTAACAAGTGATTTAGAAGTAGCAACAATTTCATGTGCTTAATCAAATAATGTTAATGCAACCTAGCACCATAGGGATTGAAATGTGTTGCCTTCCCTTGCCTATAATACAGGGCAATCAAGAAGGCAAATAGATGTTATTATTTTATAAATAGGCATCTTAAGTTCCTGACGGGTGTTTTGGTTAGGCATTACACATTATATTTATATGTCTTGCTCATTCAAAAATTAGTTAATCGTATGGTTTTCATGAGGGAAAAATGGAATTGACTACCATTGAATGTTTTTTTTAAGAAATTATAATAAAAAGATTAAAATTTTAAGTGTAATTTTTATTAAAAGATTAATAATAGTTTAATATATAATTATGTATAATAAAATAATATATTATTAAATATAATATATTAATAATAAATATAAATATATAAAAGTTTTTTTGAAGTCAATGAGTGTAATTTGGTAGTCATACCTCACTCAAAACCCATCACCACCAACCCCATCTCACCTTTTGTGCATGAGAAGTCAAGAAAAGCAATTTTATATTTTTGGTGTATGTGACTATAGAAAATGATGTTGTGTGTTCCCTACTATGTTGTGCTAATGCAATATATGAGGAGGTGAGTCAAGTGGTGATGGTGAGGGGAATTGATATCATACACCAGACCCAAAGTTTGGGTAGTTATCATATTTACATGACTTGCACCCATTCCAAAGAGGTACATAGCTTTCAGGGTGGTGGGTTCTTTTATTGGATATTTGTTATTGTCAAGGGTCAATGAGGATGACATGAGGTTGATTTGATTGAGAAGGATCCATATCCGATGTGGGACTCAAGTTACCAATGCAATGCCACTGATGTGAAAACAATACATTGAGGTTCAAAAGTCTATGTTGTTTCTTATTTCCATCTATGCTACCAATCTATTGAAACCTAGAGAAATTACATTAGGGTTAAGAACATACAGAAAAACCATACAAAACTTACATGTGGTGAAATATTTCAAAGTAAGCCAGGCAGTGACAATGAGGGCAATGATAAGGTATTTCAAGTGATATTTCAAGTGATATCGTACACCAGAGGACCCATATCATACACATGCCCTGACTTTAGTGTAGTTATTGGATTTACTTAACCTGCACCCATTATAAATGGATTTATAGCTTGGAAGGTGGTGTCATATTTTATTGACTATTTACTATTTGATTACAAAAAGGATCCACATTCGATGTGCAAATCGAATCAACAATGCAATGTCATTGGTGTAGGGAAAATACGTTGAGGTTATGGAGTATATCTATTAATTTCAATGTGTTTGAAGTGATTACCAAATATTTTGAAACGTGAATAACACATGGGTGCATAAGCGGGCACCATTGGTGATATAGTGTGAATATTGTGGTCGAGGAGTTGTCGATTGAGAGAAAAGGTAGTCCATTTTTAATCGGTCCCAAGTAGTAACTAGGGTTGGTATGTTTAATTATCATGTATTAGGGGGTGCACACATCATATAGTTAAAAGGGGAATATACCCTAGTAATGAAAAGAAAATACATAAAATAGAAAAATTAAAGTTTAAGGATACATTCCTTCCAGCGTAAGTTGCACCTATTAACAAAACACACAACGCCATTTTTTCCCATCATATCCATTAAAAATATCAACTTATTTTCACAAAATTATTTACACACATAAGGTGGGACAAGGTCAATGGTAATGTGTTTCAAGTTACGTGTGACTCTCGATTTACACTCTTTACTTTCATAAAACCCTACTTTATCAAAACATAAAATTTCATTGATTCCATATGACATATCCTCCCCACACAACACATTTCCATGTCATATGAAGTAAGACACCACCTTATTTTCCACAATCATGGGTTTTTTTATGATGCATTTTCTAACTTTATTTTTTTTTATATACAAAATCCCAAATTACCAGCAAACAACAAATTACATCACTTTTGATAGAGTCAAAATAGAAGTTAATAAATAAAATTATTATCAAATATGTTTCAAAATGCATTTACAGGGATAATGGTGAAGACCTTGTGTTGGTAGGGGGATGTCTTAGTGTTGAGATGCAAACAAATGCAATTAGTGGTTCTACAAAATATTTTTGGTCGATGATAGTCACCCATTGGCAAATTACTTAATCATATGGTTTTACTATATATATATTTTCATTAAAATACTAGTAACATTTTAATATATAATTATATATAGTAATAATATATTATAAAATATAATCCAATAATAATAAATATAAAAATTTTAAAGTTTTTGTGAAGTGAATGAGTGTAAGTTAGTAGTTGAACCTCATTAAAAACCCACCACCACTGATCCCATCTTGCCTTTTTTGCATAAAGTATAAAGAAAAAATAATTTTATATTTTTGGTGAAGGTGGCATTACAAAATGAGGTTGTGTGTTCCTTTTTATGGTGTGATAATGTGTTGTGCAAGGAGGTGATTCAGGAGGCAATGGTGATGGGAAATGATATCCTACACTAGACCCAAATTTATGGAAGCTATTAGATCTAAATGACTTGCATCTATTATAAAGGGGTGCACAACTTGTAGGGCAATGAGTTCTTTGGTTGGAAATTTTATATTGTCAAGGGTTTATGAGGATGACATGTGGATGATTTGATTGCAAGAAGGATCCACATTTTATGTGCAGCCCAAATCGATGATGTAATGCCACTAATTTGAAGACAAGACATTGAGGTTCCAAAAATTATATTGTAACTTATGTTCATTCATATTGGCAATATAATAACACCAAGATAAATTACATTAGGGTTAAGAATATATAAAAAAACCATACTCATACCCATGAAATAAAGGGCAAGGCTATACAAAACTTGAAAGTTTAGAAATATTTTAAACTAAGTTAGGCAGTGATGATGAAGGGTAATTAAAGGGTATTTTAGGTGATATTATACGCCATATGGCCCATATCATTTAGATGCCCCAATTTGAGGGTAGACACCAAGTGGATAGATCTGCACATAGTCATGTTAGGGCCCCCTCCAACTATCCCAAAAATGGTAGTCATTAGAGAAACTAAAATCTTATTTCAAATCCACATCTTGTATCTTCATACATTGTTTCATCCCAATTCCTCGTCAGACAAACTTTCTAGACTATTTGTGGATATCTATAGTTGATAAATTTAAATTTGTTATTTTTAACTAAGCTTAGATATATACAATTTTTGGGTAGTAATATATTACTTAAGCTACATGATAATGCTTCCATGAGTTAATTATATTGTAAATGTTTATATTTTGAGCTTATTGATGTGTTGTTTCAGTTATATTTTTTGATATATGTTTATCATGTGATATGATCTAATTACTTGCATGTTGTGAGGTGGATGTAGAATAAAGCATCCCTTAGAGTGTGCTAGAGGGAGAGCATCATCGAAGAGGGTGATGTAGATGGAGACATCGGAGGTCAAAAAAGAGCTGGTGAAAACCCTACACACACCACATAAGTGATTCATATTAGATGCATCATGGATTGGTTAGCATAGTTTATTTTGGATGCTAATTACATTAGATACTCATTTTAGACATGATTGCTATCATAGTTTAGTTGGTTATTTAAAATTATTCCTACGTGTATACCCATTTAATATTGTTGGAAACATGTTTTGCTTAATTGGACTAAATTAAGATTTATTGATTTAGTTGTTATTAAACCAATTTGACATGCTAGTTTAATTAGAAAATATATGTATATTTATTATTAATAGTTATATTCTAGTAAATGTTAAATGGAATAAAAAAATATAAATAAAGTTAAATTGAAAATTATATATATTTGGAAAGTGAATAAATCAAAACAATAATAAATAAAAACTCATATCTAGAAAAAGGGGCAAAAAATCTTAGATGAGGAATTAGACAAGAAAGAATCCTTAAAGAAAAAGAAAATTCTATTTTAAAGTAGTATGCCTATTTATTATAATATAAACTATGAGAGAAGGGGCATCATAGTTAATTAAGAGAGAAATTTTGGAAAAATGGAAAATAAGATAGAAGTGGCGTTGGAAGGGTGAAGCGAGTCAGTTAGGAGAGGCAAACCCAAGGAAGTTTTGAATTCTGATATATGTTCATCTCAATCAAAAAATACTTTGTGTAATCATTGTATTAATATGGAATATCCTAAAAAAATTCAAGTCAAAATATGTAGGTGTTGTTGTGTATGAAGGCATTGTAGTGTATGCTTATTTTGGTTGTTAACATTTATAAATTGCTACAATGATTATAAGTTAAAATATATATTTTTCAAGTCTAGATTTCCTAGAGTCGATGCACTATTCTTAGTAGGCATTGCTATACATCCTTAATAAGAGATGGATTGACTCTCAACTGAAGCTATAATTTATGCAGCACAACTGAGTTAATTAATCCTACTTGTTCTACCATCTGGAAGGGTCAATCAATGGCTTAGGAGGGAAGCCCATAGCTTGGAATTGATATGTGGAACCACTTCTTAGACATATTGTCTAAAATTAATCTTTGATATGTTGTCAAAACCAAATATACATGTTCATAAGAAATTAATATAAGTAGAATTATAAGAATTGCAAATTAATATAATATTAAAGATCTACATTGGTACTCAACATTATAGAATAGTATCTAGAATTAAGATTATAAATAATATAAATAGTTTTGATATTATATAAGAAAGTGTTATATATTGTGCTAATTGATTTATTCACATCGGTACTATTTGGTGACACATAAGAGATTGTTGCCTTAGGATGTAATTTAGTGAAGTGGTATATACAGAGTGCTAATTAGTATATGTTGAGCAATATATGTTGTTATATAAAGACCTGCAAGATGCTTAGAGTAATTAGGTTATAAGGCATCAACCTAAAATTAAATTTATATACCATTAGAAATAATATCATTTAAGGCATTATTATGATTAATAACCATTTTATAAATTATAGGCTTGGATATATGAAACTGTAAGGTGGCATCGTATTTTAAAAGTGAATATTATTAAATAATTCCCTTAAGGCATCATTGAATGTTTTATTCCCATCAAATTTTATAATTGAAATGGCATTCGTCATCGGTATACCTTTATCTTGTATAAAATTTAGTAAGTCACCAGAGGTTTCTCTTAGTTAGAGAACTAGTTACAGATCTACCGACTAGGCAAGGGAAGGTAATAAAGAGGCTTCTCAATGAGGCATCTAGCATACAGAAGATGAGATTATATTTAATATTTATTGCAAATGAGGAAAAAAATAGTATGTAATTCACTTTAGATGAAAATTAGGGTTATTATATGCCTAAAATAGCATGTTGGTTTTCAAAGTAAATCGGTCTTAATGATAGGGATCTATACTGCCTAGTAGTCTGCTTTATTAAGTGAGGAATCAAATTATAAGATGAGTGTGTTTATTACCTTGAAATAAAAAAATTTAGTTAGTTAAACCAAGATATGTTCCTCTAACAACCCATTCTTGATTTTTTTTAACTAACTTAGATTAAGTAATAATTAGGACAATATTTAACCTATAGGATCAAATTAAAATTACACATATATGTTGGATGTGTATGGACCTGAATATGGGTATATAATAGTTACCGATCAACAGAATTTATCATTTACAAAATATATAAATTAATATTTGAAAAAAAAGGACCATAGTTATAATTGGTCAAAATCATAAAAATAGTATTTCATGAAGCTTATGGAATATAAAATGTGGTCTTTTGTTTTTAGTGATCAACATGGTATGCCTATCATATAGCCTGGGGTATGAAACCCATTGTACAAATGCAAAACTATATAAGCTATGTTTTGATGTTTACATGATAAAATAACATATTTATGTTATTGTTTACTAACTTATACTTGAAGAAGGTGTGTGCTCCTTTAACTGTAGATACTTGGATGATTGTAAACTATAGAGATATGTTTAATAGAGATTTATGTTTTATGTGCATACCAACATTATTGTAGAGGACCTTCATCATATGTTTTGACTTCATTCAACATATAATAGAGATTATGAGCTTATTGACACCTTTAAACCATAGTGGTAGGTATGTCAACAAAACATATTGGGAAAATATAACATATAAGAATTGGTCATGGGAACCAAGGGTTGTGAAACTGTGTGGTTTTGAGATCCTGTGTACAGAGTTATACATGTATTGATTATATTAGGATGAGAATATATCTAGTTAGGGATGATTAACTATGAATGGGTTTTACATAGAAAATTCCTTAAAATATCATCCATATATGTATAATTGTGTGAACATTGATTTAGTATTCTTATATCATTGGAGTATTTTCATTTGGTGCTTGTATGTTGAATAAGTACTCGTATATAGAAACTATACCTATAGTTGGATGGATAGTTTAAAATGAGTCATTAAGTTTATTAAAGACCAAAAACTATAACCTTAAGGAAAAATCTCCTAGAAATGAGATAAGTTATTGGAATTAACGATCAAAATGAGTTTGGTAGTTCTTTGTTTCGTTGTAAATGAATGATTAATTGTTAGTTTATATGTATTTAGTATTGAATACTTGTGTGCCACACATAGTATGTGGATGTTAATACGTTTTAATGTTTGATCATATTTAGCATGTAATGGTGCATCATGATGAGAGCTTATATATTATATTTCTTTGAATGCTAGTAATTAGTTTAGACTTTGAATATACCCGAGTGGTATATCCCCATACTTACTTAATTTTTATTATATATGTGTGTCTCTTGATTCTTAAAATCATAGGTTTAGATTATGTGTTATTATATAGTTGGGAACCTATGATAGTATGGGATATCATAGAGTACTACAATATAAATGCATGTTTTACCTAGATAGTATATGGCATAATTTTTATGCCCAAACTCATATCTACATTTGATTGATTATATGTATGCATGCTAGATATTATTATGAATAGTAGGTTTATGACCGTTAGAAGGAGTTTATGTATGCATGCATACAAACTTGAAAGTTTAACGAATGCTATGATTGTATATTATTGTGTTTTATGGAAACTATGATTTGCTTGTTATGTCTAGTTGCTTGGATTTAAGCTTGTGTTTTCATGTAATTATGTGTTTTCATGTAATTATGACTTCTTTATTATGATTGATTGAGGAACATTAGTGGTTATGTCTCAAAACACTAAGCTCTGGTAATATGGGTTATCATAGGGAAAACTATCTTTGAAGACAAATTGTGGTATTTGAAATCTATAGTTAATGTGTATTTTGTCTAGGTGGTATAAACTGTACTCATTATTTTTAGTGTGAAATAGAAGATAATGTAATATTCATTCATGTATTTGACAGAATCAATGTATGCTTTTGTTAATCCCATGTTTAATATGTTATATGATATATTTTCTAGTAGGATATAAATTAAATGGATATTGTGGTTGAATTGTATTTGACCAATATGCATTGTTGATACAGAGTAAGGAGTGAGATGGACCTAAATGGCTTACTTGGATCACAATGAAAGATGAAAGCAGTTAGATCAAGTGGTGTGTATGAGTTTGATTGATCTATAGATCATTATTATTTATTATTTATAAACTTTGGGCCAAAGTATGTTTAGTGATAAATGATCATTTCATTAGTGTGATTTACATGTTTGTGTGATATATTGTAATATAATAATTTTCTATGATAGACTACATGTTTAGTTTAGAAATCATACAACACAAGCATACTTGCTTGTCTCTCTGGATTCCTATGCCATCACTATCTACTCATCCATAAATGGAGGACCATTTCATGATGGGATTTATACAAGGGATCATTGGCCCATGATTGGTGTGAAAAAGTGCTCAGATGATGCTCTCTTTCCCCACAACAGTACTACTTATCGAGATGATATTTGAGATTACCACAAATGCTTGAGTTTGGGAACTATGCTCTAGAAAAGCCATGTATATTATATGTACATTGTATTGTAATGTACTTTAATATTAAATGTTATCATGAGAGTTGTAATTGCATGCTTTTGTACATTGACAGTGGTGGATGTAGACTTGTATCAACTATGGTTGAGTTAATATAGTTACTTTCTATACTTATGTTATGATATGCTCTAATGATATTAGAGATTAGTGATATGTGATGTATTATGCTTCTTTGGTATTATCAATATTTGATTATTTATTATGGTCTTAGTAGATTCTCGTGGTGTAATTTATTTTTTGTATGTGTTTAAATTAAAAAAATCACATATTTCTAGCTGACCCCAATGGGGTTGTTACATACATAGATAAAATATTTACAATAATGAACATATGCAATAATTAAATTAATATGGTATTTCTATCTTGTTGCTTATATCTATCCATGTTGTTAATATATTAACATATGCAATAATTAAATTAATCTTAAAAACACACAAAAACACCAAAAAAACATGCAAGTGTTGAAATATTTCAATGTGTGTTAGGTAGTGAAGTGAATGGAGATAAAAGATTTGAAGTATTTTTCTACAATTTCAATGACAACACCCCTAGATCATTATTGTATTAGTGACTTGGTTGTGCATTATGTTATATCTCTCACAAATTTATTTTTTAAAATATCTATATTAAATAATAAAAAATAAAATAATATTATAATATAATATTACACATTAATATTAAATTATAGTATTAATATAATATATAGCATATAGGATATAATTTTCTATTCTACTAAAGCATGGTTTTGTATAAGAGTTATTATTATTATTATTATTATTATTATTATTATTATTATTATTATTATTATTATTATTATTCACTTTTGACCACAAATACGAACTGGTCTAGGACATAATCAGGGGCCTAGATCCCCAAGTGATTATTTACCACATGTATACCAAATACACCAACAATGGCTACAAGTAGCCCAAGAATACTAACAATGGCTACAACCAGCTTGAGAATACAAAAAATGGCCACATCCGACCTCATATTCCTTAGTGAGATTTGACCCTGGGTGGGACTTGAAACAACCAAGCCACTTTACCAACTCACTCACATCTCATTGGTTTGTTATAATAATAATAATAATTATTAAGCTCTTATATATATATATATATATATATATATATATATATATATATATATATATATATATATATATATATATATATATAGGGTGATTGATATAGTTTGGTGTAAGCCACAATTACATTGACAAATGTCACATGTAATATAAATTTTTACATGTATCTTTTTTGGATTCTTCAAGTCCATCCCCTAAATACCCTGAAATTCCTCTCACTATCACTATATCTTCCTTACGGATAGTTTGAAATGAGCATAACCTCAAGAATCCTATTAGCACTCTATGTCATGGGATTGGGCATGATCAATCTATAAATTAAAAGAGTTTAACAAAAATACTATGTATAATATATAATAATAAAAACATGGAAGTGACCTATAAGTCCACATGGAGTGACCCTTGTTGTTCTCTTAGTAATGCATTCTCATTAATCACAACATGTTTTTATTTTGTGGCTTTGTATGAAATATACCACCTTATTATATATAATCCCCAATAATTTTAGAAAATAGTAAAAACATGTGACAATTAACTCTTTGTAAATCTAATATGGAGGTGTACAATACATGCCATGTTGATAGGCTAGTTGACAACTAGATTTCACAAACATACTTGTCATATGCTTAATAATTGTGCAAAACATTAGGGTTGTTATAAAATTTGAATGAAAAAAACAAAAAATCATTTTTGCATTAGTGATATTATTGGGCCTTATGTTTTATCTCTTGCACGTTTAGTTTTTAAAATAGATATATTAAACAATAATAAATAAATAATATTAGGCAAGCAATAATAATCATATATGTATGGTGTAAGTGATGGTATAAAATGAGATTGTGTGTTCCTTCATATGATGTGGCAATGAGTTGTACAAGGAGGAAATGTTTTATTTTTCAAAATTCTTGAGCAATGATGAAGTGGTCAGGAAGGGCTAGATAATACAAAGCATGTAAATGATGAAATATTTCAAGGTGAGTTGGGTGTCGATGGTCATGGTTAATGACAAGGTATTTCATATAGTATCAAACATCAAAAATTCCATATCATAAACTAGATCCATATTTAAGGAAACTAAACTAGATTACATGACTTTCACACATTGTAAATGAGTATGTACCTTGCAAGGTGCCATAAAGAACCCAAATACTATCAATACTGCTATTATAATAGGCCAAGATCTAAGAAAATAACTCAAAATTAATTCGTATTGAATGAATTTAAAGAATTAAAATCTATGCCTAGATAAGACTCAACTCAGGCTTAGATTTGAAATGCAAAACTTCAAAAAAAAAATTAAAATCTAAAAAAAATAAAAATTAGCAGTTGTTATTTTTAGTAAGTTTCACATGCAAGCACATGCATCTCTAAAAATCTCCTAAAATACTCTAAATACTAAAATTAGCCTTTAGGACAAATTTTAATTGAATTTCACATCTGGTCATAAAAATATGCAATTTTTAAACATAAAAAATTCCCCAAAAAATCATTAAACTATAATTTTGGACCCTCAGATGGTCTCATTTGGCCTTTAATTTTTTTATAAAAACATCTCTAAGTAGAAATTTCAACCTAAAGAAGTAATGAAATTTTTGATACAATCATTTTAGCATGTGGAATATCTCAAACGAAGCTATAGATCAAAATTTATGGCCTCCAAAAGTTTGACCTATTTTTTATGCATCATTCTCTTCTGGTTTAAAACAACTCAGCTCCCATGAGTTCCCCTAATTGTATTGCTACCATTTTTATTTTTCAATCTTATTTAGATCCCATTCTATAATCTAAGTGTCATATTCTTGTTACAATCCTTCCCACTATACCAAATACCTATTATAATTCCCTTGCCTTATGCTTAGTCTTCATATCCAAAACTTGCATAATCTTTTCTTTCTTCTTCTTTGGAATCTTTTGCTACCAATTTTCATCTTCATCTTCATCACCTTCACCATATTCTCCATGGAATTCATATAAATATAAAACATTAAATACTGAAGGGATATCAAAATTTCACGGTAAACTCACTTCATAAGCATTATCATTGATTTTGTTCACAATTATGCATGGACCAATTTTCTTGTACTTCAAATTATTGTATGTGCCTTTTGGAAATATTTATTTCCTCAAGTAAACAATTACCAACTCTTTTCATTTAAATACATTGAATTTTATTCTAACATCTACTGATGCTTTATATTTCTCACTACTTTCCTACAACTTTCTTCTTACTCCTTGCAACTACTACATATGCTCTGCAAATTCTTCTGTATCATCACTAATTTGATCTGCAATTGGTAATTATACCAAATCTAAAATACCTATAGGATTTCTCTCATAAACAATTTGAAATAGTGATTTTTATGTTGATCTATTCACTGAACTATTATATGCAAATTCAACTTATGATAAATATTAGTCCCATTGCTTGGGCTTCTCTTCCACTATCCTCTCAACTAATTTCCCAAGCTCCTATTCACAAATTCTATTTGTCCATTTTTTTGTGGGTGATATGCACTACTAAATTATAGATTAGTATCCATCTTCTACCACAAAGTCCTCAAAAAATGACTTAGAAATTTCATGTCCCTATCTGAAGTAATAGTTTTTAGAAAACCATGTGTTTTACTATTTTTGAGAATAATGGAGTTTTATTCCTATTTAATAAATAGGTATAAGTAGGAAAAATTAGTAAATAATATTTCTAATTATGGATACTAATTTGTGAATTTTAATTACAATTTGACCTTTCTAAAAATATTGAGAGCAAGGAGAAATTTAATAGCTTATTCTGTGCTATCTAGTCTAAGGTAGGGTTTGAAAATTCAGGTACAGGAATGAGACAATGTCAAAAATAGGTTCCTAAACTTCATTTTTTGATTGGATAAGAGTGTTGAAAGTGGGACACCCTATCGTTTGGCACTGTAGACCTTTTCTGACACTATTGTCTAGGTGATTTGAGTTTTTTGGGTTCTGATCGATAGGTCTGTGTTACCCTATTAGTGAAATATCAAAGCCGAGAAGTCTACAGAGCTCATTGTGCATCTATTTTAATCTTCAAAATCCCTAAGAGCTCTTTGTGCTTGAACTTGAAAGGAAATTTTGGAAAGAGAGAAAAAGGGTTAGTGTGTAAAGGATATGCTGGATACACTTCACCCCATATGTATGGGCATGCTACCTACATACCAATACTCCAAGGAGGGATCAAGCTAATGTAGTTCTCCCATTGAAGTGCTTGGTATAATTATGTATGAAAATTCAACTAGATGAAAAATTTGTTGTATCTTAAATGGTTAGGGATTGGTGTAAGGGTTTAAATAGGCTTGGAATAATATTGGAAGTATATATGTAGAGAATAGAGAAAAGTGCTTGAGTGTACTTGCTTGTAATCTTGATTATCTCTTGTAAATGAGTGTCAACCCTTCTAAATGGACTTTGAATGGAATTTTATGGGGGATTTAATGATTTTGGGTTAAATAAATTCACATTAAGCTAACATGAATTAATATAAGGATCTAGGAAAAAATGACCATTTGAACCAAATTTGCACTTGGACAATAACACCAAAAATAAGACACCTTAAGTTTCAACGCTCCTATCCAAGTTAGGCACTATTGTTCAGAGGGAATGAGACCTAGTTGGATGGATCTAGGACTGAAAGAGTTGCCTAGGTCTGTAGGGGTTGAGTCTTAAAGGCTGTGGATGGTTAGGAATCGGTTAAAGAAAATTGTAAAGGTTTTTTCAAGCAAGTAGGAGGACCTGTGGATTTAGTGACATTAGCCACACTAAAGTAACCAAATTTTGTATTTTACATGACTAAATTTTCCCCTTATTTATTTTAGTGATGTATCAAAGATAAATACTAGGATAAAGGAAAAAATAAAAAGCATACCTAAACCTACCTACAAAGGTGAAGCCCATGAAGCATGTGCGATGTTGAGTAATGCTGGATAGTGCATAAAGAGCACATTGTACAAGTGTGAATCTACAAAATGAAACAAAGAGTAGATTAATTCTTATTATATGTGACATAAAACAATAATGTATAAAAGGTGAGTAAAATGAAGAGGAAGAGAAAAGAATGAATACACCTCATCAGGTACGTGAACCAATACAAAACCTATTGTGATTATGAGTAGGCTGAGTAATGCTAGATTGTGTTGGATGATTTTCTACCAAAATTTATATCACAAATGGAGCTAAGTGCTTAATTCCTCAAAAAGTGGATCAAGAATGCAAAGGTAGGCCATTTAGCTTCATCGTCACATTTTGAGTGAAGCTAATTAATCATGTGTGTGTCAATCAATATTTGGACTATGTGTCTAATCCATCTGAATAGGTGGCTCAAGAATACAAATGCTAGCTAGACCTTTGGTTCCATCATTGCCCCATGAAGTGAAGTTATGAATTGATACTAGTATAGAGTAGATGTCATATGAGATGGATCATGGAGCCTATGGATGCTCTAAAAGTCTAAAAATGTGGTGTGGATAGCTGAACGTATGCTGGAAACTAGGCCTCTCTTGGCTAGTTCAAAAGATGGAGGTTAGGATTTTATGAAATCCACTCTGAAATTGATGCAATATTCTTATGTGAAAACCAACTCGGGTACTCATGAAGTTAAACTTATATGAAATTTAAACTTGAGAAATGATGTCAACCACCTACAAATGGAGTAAGGCACATACCTACTAAGAATTCTTGGATAATAAGCTAACCTCAAAAATAAAGAAGATAAATATACCATGCATATTGCCCCCAATCACTAGTGTTTGGAACATGGACTAAGATATGTCAACTACCTAATCTAAAACTAGAAGTGAGAGTCATCATGCTGCACATGATAACCCCCTATATCTAGATTTCTTGAGAAAACTATATTAAAATTACTGACTTTGATTTATCTGAAAGAGCAAAAATTATAGCTGAGTTGAAATTTTTGTCTATTATTGGAAAACTTGGGTTTTTCTACCTAGACAAGAGCACCAAAATGAGGACACCCTTATGTTTGGCACTTCTATCCATTTCCAATGCTATTTTCATGTGTTGAAACTAGTTATTGATCAAGAAATGTTAATTTTTTTCTATTTTATTCTGATCGGTTTGACCTATGGATTCTGAACTGGGTGATCTAAATGTTTTTTTGACTACTAAGAGATTTGATCTCTATGACAAAACTCCTATTTGATCCCTCCTCTTCTGATGGAAGGAATGATGAACCTATAATAACTGCCCTCAAAAGAAAAGAGTTATATATTTATGTTATGCTGCATAGATACATGATATAGCAATGATATTTGACAAGATAGCTCTAGATATAGCAATGTTTGTATTGAGAGATTGTTAGATCAACAAGGGTATGTCTAGACATATATAAAAATTTGATAACATGTGTACTAAATTGAACTAGAACTAAAAATGTTAAATTTTAGTTGTTAGTTTCAATGAGGGATGGAGCATGATGTCCATCATGGCATCCAAAAAAAAATAAGGTAAATGCATGATATGGATCATGGCCTTAAAAATAATGATAAGCAATAAAGCAACATTGATGAAAAGTAAGAAGCAAGAAGCATATAAGGTTGGCCAAGGGGCTAAGCAATCAAGTTACATGGGAACATGTCACTCATACTGGAAAGAAAAATTACAAGACATGTTCAAATGCCACAAACACATACCATAGAAACAAGCAAGATTGGCACAAGGGCCACAGGTGCATAGAAGAGTACAAGCAATGGACATTGGCAAATGTCCAAAGGTACACACACATGAATAGAAGAAAGGAAAATTGGAAAAGGTCCCAATCCATAAAAAAGAGACAAACATGAATTAGAGATGCAATCACATCAAGATATGTTAAACAAGGAAGGAAAGCATGTAAATACTAGAAAATATAATTGCATCTAAATAATCAAAGCAAGAATGTAAAATATGAAAGACATGAAGTATAATACTAAGTATATGCTAATAAATACACAAGTTCAATATACTAGTGAGTGTCGATGTGGTAATCTATGTAAGCTAGTAAGTAATGTATGCCAACATAATAACTAGAGTGTGTGGTGTAGGAATGACATAACCTGGATGGTGTAGTCATGTAAAATATTACCCCAATGGGTATGCATATTGAAGTGTGTCTCAAATGTAGATGTAGGATGCCCCCTCAATGGGTAGAGTGAAGCAATCAAGGATCTGGATGCCACTACATACACTCAAAAAAGATCAAGTGAAGCATGGTAATGTAAATAAATTGACAACTAATAGCATAGAATAGCAAATGTAAGTCTAGTATAGTAGTATAAATGTAAAGCATGGATAATGCATATAATCAAAATGTTTTTGGTGTTTTTTATTTATTTGAATATTTTTGTATTTTGAAATTTTATATTGTTTTTGTATTTTTGAAAGTTTTAAACTATGTATAAGTAATCATATAAAGACTATGTACAATAAATACTGAGAAACTATGAATAAGTAATGCTGTGAAGAAATGATACCAACCAATGAGTCTCATGGGAGACTCTCTATCATGTTGTCCTATATCAAGAGGAAGGATCATGCATGATCATGAAGCATGATGGAAATGTTGAGACCATGGCTCTGAAATTTGTATATGTTTTAAATGTTTTGAAATCTCTATAGTGGAAACCAACTGTTGGGTCCCTTTGTAACTTTGAGAAGTGGATGCAACCATAGGGCTCTTAGGGACCCATATGGTATTAGGAGAATATCTCTCAATATGTGCTTTATGTGTAAATTCATGATATCTCAATGATATTTCCTTGGGTGTGAATATGGTAACTAAAAGTTGTCTAGAATATTGAAGCTATGTAGGTATATGAACTCCCTATGCTGGAGATGAAGGTCTCAATTGTGGCTGAATTTGGACTGGAGGGAGAACTGTAATAGATGGAGAAGCTCAAACAAAATCAGAAGGGGTGCTCACCTGAGTGACAAAGCTATAACCATGGGTGTAATCAACCTGCCTATCTTAATAAACTTTGTTGATAACATGTACCGCATAATCTACTTTAGGAATAGAGCTAGTAGTAAGTGCAGGATAAAAGCTAGATGAACTAAGTTTGAAGAGAGGAGGGATAGATATAACCACTAGTGTTTTTTTATATATAGTATTGATAGGGAGATACTTAAAATTAGCCGAAGAGTTAGATGCATCTAAATAGAAACCATGTATAACAATTTGATTATAAAGGACATTCCACATGATAGATAGCAAACAAGGGATAGGGAACATGGAATTATGCATTAATGCATAGAAAATTTTAATCTGAATCATGACATTTCTAATGTGTTTAGCATGATAAACTTGAAAAAAATTCATCACAAGAGAGAGAAAGTATGTAATAGAGAGCATGACATTGTGCATGAATACATTTAGAACTTTGATATGTGATATGATATTTCTAATGTGTTTAGCATGATAAAAGTTAAAAAAAATTCCACATGAGGAATAAAAAACAAAGGATAGAGAGTATGAATTTTTGCATAAAGGCATAGAAACTTTTGACATGCAACATAAAATTTCGAATGAGCTTATCAAAATGGAGTTTGTAATTATTTTGTATGAGCAAAATAGAATATAAAAAAAGAATTTTGAAATTTTGTGCATTTTTAGTAATGAATTTTGTAATATCATCCCATATAATGAAACATAAGCATGAAATACAAAGGATGAAGCTTTGCACTAACATATTATAGACTTCATCATTCATGTACATGATAGGGCACACTATGGTTTCCTTGTTATTTCTAAAAAAATGTAAAACAAATTGTACATAAGTGAGAATCATTTTTGCAATTTGATTATGGATGTAAGGTGATACCTCAAGAAGAAAAATATGAGATAGTACATGCAAATAGGGATTTAGTAGTGATAGTTTTACAAAATACTATGAATTTTTTAACTTAAAATTGATTTTTTGAGTTTGATATGCAACTAAAAATTCAGAAAATGACTAGAAAAGTACTAGATAATAACTAGGAGCTAGTTAATGCAACTAGGGATTATTGAATAAATTTTAAAAATTAGTATGATAATTTAAAATTTTGATATGAATTTATATTAAATTTGTATAATTTTGCTTGAAAAAATTAAGAAAAACTAGAAAATATTTCTAAAATTATAAATATATTTTTCCTAGTGTTTGGAATGTTTTTATATGGAAAAAGAACCTAGTATATGCAAACTAGGGTTTTTATAAAATATATGATAATTTTTTAATTAATTTTTAGATTTTTTATTTTTAAATATAGAAAAAGTCAAAAAATTATGACAAAAAATCAGAAATAATTTACCCTAAGATTTCTAGGGTTTTTATATAAAAATTCAAAGTAAGTCGGGTTTACTAAATATTTTATTAGTTTTGGGAATAATAGAGTTTTATTCCTATTTAATAAATAGGTCTGAGTAGGTAAAATTAGTAAATAATATTCTGAATTATGGCTACTAATTTGTGAATTTTAATTACAATTTGACCTTTCTAAAAATAGTAAGAGAGCAAGGAGAAATGTAACCTAGCTTATTCTGTGCTCTCTAGTGTAAGGTAGGGTCTAATAATTTAGGTACAAGACTGAGATAGTCTTGAAAATAGGTTCTTAAAATTCATTTTTTGATTGGATAGGAGCACTGAAAGTGGGACACCCTATTTTTTGGTGTTGTAGTCATTTTCAAGCATTGTTGTCCAGGTGATCTGAGTTTTTTGGGTTTTGCTCGACAGGTCTGTGTTACCCTATTGGTGAAATATTGAAGCTCGAAAGTCTACAGAGCTCACTGTACATCTATTTTAATCTTCAGGATTTCAAATATCTCTTTGTTCTTAAACTTGAAAGAAAATTTGGGAAAGAGATAAAAATGGTTAGTGTGTAAAGGATACACTAGATGCACTTCACACCCCATTTGTGGGCATGCTACCTACATACCAATACTTCGAGGAAGAATCAAGCTGATGTAGTTCTCCCATTAAAGTGTTTGGTGTAATTGTGTATGAAAATGCAACTAGATGTAAAACTGGGTGTACATTAGATGGCTAGGGACTAGTGTAAGGGTTTGAATAGACTTGGAATAATACTAAAATGCTATATACAAAGAATAGGAAAAAAATCTTGATTATACTTTTTTATATTCTTGATTCTCTCTTGTAAATGAGTGCCAACCCTTCTAAATGGACTTTGAATGGCCTTTTATAGAGGATTTAATGATCATGGGTTAAATTAATTCACATTAGGTCAACATGAATTAGGATAAGTATCCAGGAGAAAATTACCATTTGAATCAAATTTGTACTTAGACAAAAGTGCTAAAAACATAACACCCTGAGTTTCAATGCTCCTGTCCAAGTTGGGCACTATTGTCTATAGGGATTGAGACTTAAGGGGATGAATCTAGGCCTAAAAGAGCTACTTGGGTTGATAAGGGTTGAGTCTAGAAGGTTTTGGATGATGAGGAATCAATGAAATATAATCCTATAAGGGTTGTGACAACAAGTAGGAGGAATTATGGATTGGGTGTCATTAGTCACACTACAGTAACCAAATTTCACATTTTACATGACTACACCATGTAATCTCAAAATATCATCATTGGTTTTCTTACATGAAATGAAATGAGCAATTTTAGAAAATCTTTCTACAATAACAAAAATTGAATCATTACCTATCTATGTGTTTGGTAATCCCAACATAAAATCCATACTCAAATTTGTCCATGGTCCTCTCAGAATTGGTAATGACATGTATTGTCCAGTATTTTATGCATGCCCTTTAGCCACCTAACATATATTGTACCTAAAAACATACCTTGTCAAATCTCTCTTCATCTTTTGCCAAAAATACTTTTACTCCACCAAAGCTATTGTCTTCATCTTACCAAAATTTCTAGCCAAACCTCCACCATGTAATTCTCTTATTATATTGACTCATAGAGACCTAACTAGAATGCATAATTATTTCTCTTTGAAGAGATAACCTTCTTGTATAATATTCTCACCATGATTAGTATCTATCCCACTTATTAATGGATTTTTGCACTGCTCAAATAACTTGCCAAAATATGGATCAATGTCATATAATTCTTGATAGCTTCAAATCCAACTATTTTAGTCACCATAGTAGTTAATAATGTTACTCTCTTTCTCAATGCATCAACTAATTGATTCTATTTTCCTAATTTATGCTTCAACATAGAAGTATACCCCTACAAGAAAGATACCCACTCTGCATGCCTACTATTCAACTTCTTTTGTGTATTCATATACTTCAAAGTCTCATGATATTTAAATAGGATAAACTCCTTAGGCACCAGGTAATGCCTCCAATTTATTAATGCTTGTATAATTTCATAGAGTTCAACATCATAGGTAGAATACTTTATTCTTACCTCTTTCAATTTTTCACTAAAATATGCTATTGGCTTTCCTTCTTGACTCAACACAGCACCAATTCCCACAAATGAAACACCACAATCAACCTTAAATACTTTATTAAAATATGGTAATGCTAAAATTGGTTTTTCTATAATCTTATTCCTCAAAAATTCAAAGCTTTTTGTGAATGCTCTAGTCCATGCAAATTCCTTCCCTCTTATGCAATCTATTATTGGTGCCACAATACTACTAAATTTTTTAATAAAGTTTATATAAAAAGTTGCTAAACCATGGAAACTTCTTGCCTTTGTAATTATTTTTAGAATAGGCCACTCAATAATTTTCTTTATATTTTATTCATCCAATCTCACACTATCTACTGAAACTACAAATTCCAAAAATACCAAACTATTCTACATAAACTTGCACTTCTTCAAATTTGCATACAACTTATCCTTTATTAACAAATCTAGTACCATTTTTAAAGGTTATAAGTGTTCTTATTTAGTCTTAATAAATATCAAAATATCATCAAAATAAACAACCACAAACTTACCAGTATATTCATATAGCATTGTATTCATCATTCTCATAAATGTGCTAGGTACATTAGATAATCTGAATGGCATCACCATCCACTCATATGAGCCATCTCTATTCTTGAATGCAATTTTACACTTATCTGCTTCATGAATTTGAATATGATAATAACCACTCCTTAGATCAATCTTGGTAAAATGTTTTGCTCCTATAAGCACATCCATCATATCATCTAAATGAGGTATATGAAATCTATACTTGATTGTAATTTTATTAATTGTTCTACTATCCACACACATTCTTCATCCTCCATCTTTCTTTAGAGTTAACAATGCTAGTGTTGCACATGGACTCATACTCTCCCTTATTATCTTCTTTCTTAATAATCCTGTAACCTAAATTTTACATGTTTGACTAGACTCATCCTATAATTTGATTGATTGGATAGAGCTGATCTTAGAATCAAATCAATTTGATGTTCAATTTCTTTCTTTGGTGGTTAACTATTTGGTAACTCATCAGGCATAATATCTGCATATTCTTTCAACACTCTTGCTACTTCTATTGGTATTTGCATAATTTTTGTGTCTTCATTCTTTGTTACTAATATATAGAAACAACCTGCCATCTTCATATCTTAGATAAATTCTTTAGTAGAGAGCATGCTTTATGCATTCTCTTCCTCTTTAAGAGGTAAGAAAACTACCTTTGTACCACCTTTCTAAAAGGTTTATGTGTTATTTTCTCCATCATGAATTAATTTCTTGTCAAATTACCATGGTCTCCATAATAACACAGAGCATGCATCCACAAAAATAACATCACACCATATTTCATCATTATAAGTTTTTGCTTTAGAAAACTTGATTAAGCACCTTTTATCTACTGTAACCTCATTCCATTTCTTAAACCACGAAATTCAATAAGGAATAGGATGCTTTTCACATTGAAAATGTGGTTTCTATATGATTTTTTTAGAAACCATATTTTCACAACTACCACCATATATAATTACTTTGCATACCTTTCAATCTGAAGTATTCTCATCATGAGATTCTCTCCAACATCTGTTGGTGAAATTTTAGTATTTTGCTCTTCTATCTTAGCCTCAACTAGATTCACTCTTGGGTGATTTTCTTACCTCCTTTCTTGATATTGATAATGTGGACATTCATTTTCCACACCTATAACAAACATAAGATCTACACTAATTTGGGAACCATCCTCTAGTATCACCATAACCTTATCCTCTCTGAAACCCTCTTCCTCTTTGTTGGTATTGAAACCCTTGCCTATTCTCATCTTGCCTTTAGATACCATGTGATGACTCACCTCTATTAGTATTAGACCCACCTCTAGTGGTATTAAACCCACCTTGTCTCCTTATTCAAGGGGATCTACCACTTTTTGGACCAAGAAACATTCTTCTAAAATTATGTCTATTTTGTTTTTATTATACCTTCAAAGCTAATTGATAAGACTCTATGATAAGTGCTCTATGCATGCTTAATTCATCTTGAATAGTAAATTTCAAACCATTTACATACCTTTCATCAATCTACTCTTTTATTTCATCATGATCCACTTGTTTGGAAAGCTTATAAAACTCATTTACATACTCATGTATACTATGATCCTTTTGTCTCAAGTTCTAGAATGTTCTGCATAGGGTTTGTGTATAATCCACATGAATAAATTTCTCCCTTAGCTTCTTTCCAAATTTTTCCATGAATTAATATTATCTATACCTTTTCTCTATCTCTCTTTCTGTAAGTGATCCCACCAAATCATTGCATGACCTTTCAATTTCTTGCATGCAAACTTTACCTTTTTGTCTTCTCTCATAGTATTCCACTTGAATAAATTCTTCATGTTATTCATCCAATCTATGATCTCCTCTACTTTTAAACTACCTCCACAATCGAGAACATCAACCTTGATTCCTTCATTTCTTCCTTCTAAAACCTAAACCATCATCTCTTGCATCAGTAGTGGTTGATCTTGCTATTCTTCTTATTGTTGAATTTCTTCATCATGATATATGTTTTCCTCAGTTTCATCACCACCTTATCTTCTTCTCTGATTGGTGATAATCTTGGTTGATTGTTCCACTTTCCTCTGCAGCTCTTCTATAGTCTAGTTCATCTATGCAATACCTCCTCATCTTCTTGCCATTTCGTACTCCTCCAAGATTCAACCTTGCTCTCATACCAGAAAAAAGAACCCAAATACTATCAATACTAAAATTATAATAGGCCAAGATTTGAAACAATAACTCAGAATTGATTCATATTGAATGAATTGAAATAATTACAAACAATGCATAAATAAGACTCAACTCAGGATTAGAGTTGATATGATTTTTTTTGAAAAAAAACTAAAATCTAAGAAAAATCTATTTTTAGTAGTAGTTATTTTTAGTAAGTTTCACATGCAAGTTCATATAGATCTAAAAATATCTCAAAATACTCTAAACACTAAAATTATCCTAAAGGACAAATTTCAACTAAAGTTCACATCCAGTCATAAAAATATGCAATTTCTAAAAATAAAAAATCTTGAAAATATCATTAAATTGTAATTTTGGACCTCAAATAGTCTCATTTAGCCTCTAAATAATTATAAAAATGCCTCTAAGTAAGAATTCCATCTTAGAGAAGTAATTAAATTTTTGACATGGTCATTTTGGCATGTGGAAGAGCTCAAATGGAGCTACGGATCAAAAGTGATGGCCTTTGAAATTTTGGCCTTTTTTTTTGCATCATGCCAACTTTTTTTATTGGTCATTTAATATTGTTACAAGTTGATAAGGATATCATGATCAATAATTTTATTATAACAAGGCTCCACATTTGATGACTTGCTCAAATTCATAGTACAACATTATTTATGTGTGGACAAGACATTAAGGTACCATAGTCTATCTTGTAGCTTATTTTTGTCCATGTTGTGAATATATTAACACCAAACCCTAATTCAAGGTAGGGATTGGATTTGCATGACCTGCATCAACCATCAAAAAGGGGTCTATAGATTTCATGGTGGCATCATGTTTGTTTAATCATTTTTTATTGTTTAATGTAGATGAGGATGTCCTGAGAGCTGATTTCATTAAAACAAGTCTCCATGTTTGATGTGTGATTCAAATCAACAATGCAATATCTTTAATATGGGGATAAGCCATTGTGGTCCTAGAGTATAGGTCTTTATTGTGCATATTTGTTGGAGAGCTATCTATCATGTTTATCCAGTGCCTTATTTTTCAATGGTAAATTTGTGATTTTACAACCAAATAGTTCCACCATCTCTCCCAAAACAAAAACCTTTACTCTCTTGTGATATTATATTTCAATATTGTGCTCAAGGATTTTTATTTATGATTTGAACCTTAGGTACAGACCAAGTGATCATTATTTTTAGAGGCCCTTTCTTGTGGGACTGATACCACATGCCAAGGGACCCTAATGTACACCAATTTTGGATTCATGATGGTGGTTTGATTTACATGCCTTGCATCACCCATTGCGAAGGGGTCTATAGCTTGCAAGGTGGAAACATATTTGATTTATCAATTTTTATTGTTGAGGGTAGATGAGGATGCTATGAGAGGTGATTTTATTGTAGCAAAATTCCATGTTTAATGTGTGGCTTGAATCACAATTCAATGTCGCTAATATGGGGACAAGACATTGACGTCTCATAGTCTATCTTGTTGCTTTTGTTCATCAATGTTGCCAATGTATTAACATCTAGATACAAAATCAATATACATGAAGCCCCGAAATCAAGCGATTGAATGAAGGACTACCAAGTGTCATAGTCTGCTTAGCCCGATTTGAACAAGAATGAAAAGACAAGTTATCCCAATACAAGGATATGTGTTGAAATATTACACCATAATGAAAGAGAATAGACCAATGACTAAGAAAATGAATTTGAATGTCTAAAATAGTTGAAGATATGTAGATATTTTGAAGAGCTTACAAGTGAATTTATATTATCATTTGTAATAAAACTTTTCAACTTTAATAAAATAATATATTTTTATTTTCTAATTTAATACATAAATTTGAAGGTATTTTATAAATGTAAGAGTTTTTGTACTTTTATTTGTAATAAAACTTTCTAACTTCAACAAAATAAATTTATTATTTCTTCAATAATTTTATATATAAATTTTAAAATATTTTATAAAAATTTATAAAATTGAATTCATAAGTCTAAAATTAAGACATGAAATTGGTTACAGCGAACTCCAATCAAGGAATTTGGTAAGAGGTAAAGAAAAAAAAGGTAAAAATGGCAAGACAGGGAATTTTCTAGATTATTTTCCCACTAACTAAAAGCTTTGTTGCTGTTGTCAGTATTTAGCTATTTGAAAATTGTGTTTTAATCTACTTGTGGCTTTTTGACAATTTTTTGTAATTGATTTTTGTTTGATTATGACGTTTTCACTTGACCCTTTCATATAAACTCTTTTATAAATAAAAAACAAAGATCCCATCAATCTATATATATATATATATATATATATATATAATTTTAAAACAAATTATATATAAAATTTTGAAACAAATTATTTATTATTAATATGATTTTAATGTTTATGCTTCCAATCCTATGCATTCATAACTCATAACTCAAAAATTAAAAGAGCGTACACATATGTTTGTTGAGGGTTAGGGATACATAATATCATTTTAAAAAAGAGCGCCCCCATAAAAGTTGTGTATTAAGAGAGTTACATCAATTTATAGTCGATGAAGTAATAAATATGAAAGGTCACCTCCGGAAGAATTAATAGAGTGAATGAATGTGGAACTTAATGTTTATAATTATTATTGTGTATAAAGATATATTTTTAGAAAAATAGTTGCAAATTGATAGGTTGTGTTAGAGATGGATATATAATATATTTGTATCTGAATAAATGTGATGAATTTTTTTTAATATTTATGTATTATACCAGTAAACTTTATATTGCATAGTTTCGATGTAGAAAAAATCACAACGCACCTTATAGTTGATAAAAAATTTCGTTAAACTATTTTGTAGCTTAACTAATATTACTCCCGTTGACTCTTAACCCATAAATAAAATTCTCCACTGACACCACAAGAAATGTAATATTATATATTATGAAAACAACACTTCAATTAACATTCAATTTTAAACATAGATGTTTTTAAAAAAAAACTTTACTCTTTTTTGGGACCATAGATCTTCTTCATAATATTCATTGATTTATGCCTTAAAAAATTAATACAAGCCTGTCAGGTTTTTTATTAAAAGAAAGAAATAATTTAATAATAATATTTTATATTATTTTCATATTTTATGATAATAATTTAAAGGGACATTTAAGAAATTATTAATTGATTGGGGTTAAAAAATATATTAATTTAAAAAATTAAATAAAATAAATTATTATTATTATAAGAAGGAAAAAATTGAATATTAAATTAAAATTAATTGTAATTACTTTAAATTTTAGAGAAATAAGGTATAAATAGGTTAGGTGAGGAGAAAGAAATTTATAATCATTTCATCAATTTCAAAACCCTTTTCAAGGTTAAGCAGTGATTATTCAACTTTTGAATATAGAAGATGAAAACCCTCTAATGAAAGGGTCTGAGGCGAAACCTCCCATACGTAAAAAGTAATTCCATCTAGGAATCACACATGTACTTACGAGAATCAAAAGAATTCAGTTTGAATGGTTTATTTATAATTATGAGAAATTTTTGGAGAAGAATTATAGTTTTGAACACGGCCACAAAAATAAATTTAAATTTACAATAATATTTAATTTCTATAATATTGTTATAATAATTGTATGATTAATAAAATAATTTATATGATTAATGTAAATTTGTTTTATATTTAATTAAAGATCTCATATTTAATTCACAACCTATACATTTTAAATATACAAATCTTATAATATAATTTTATTAAAAACTACGTTAAATATATAAACAATACAATATATATTCTTCATTTTATATATATATTAATAACTACACAATACCCTATAATATTCTCAAAATCATTTTATTATTAGCACACAAATCTCATATGCCACATTATAAATCTTCACACTTTTTAAACCATAAAATCTCACATAAATGAATAAACAATCTTAATAGTGGAGTTTAGGTTTATATTTGAATTAGCATGGTTGTGCTAAGCAATCATGTGCTGATTTGGCACCTCACACTTTTCTTGCCAAGCATATTCCATTATTCCAAACCCTAAAACAAAGCATGGGAAGGTGCTCCAGAATATGCGTGGATATATATCAAGATACCCAATAAAAATATTATAATAATGATATGAAGTGGAGAGCTAGTGAGTGTTGTATGGATAAAATAAAGTCACTTTGTATTCACTCCTTCAAATATCTAAGTAAATAGGATGAAGGAAGTTGCCTTCTCTCCTCAATAAGAATTTATTGAAAGAAAAATGGTTTGAAGCTGCCAGGTTGGATCTCGGTACATTTAGGCAACTCTCGAATTTTTGGCAATATTATTTTGTATCAATATTATAATAATATTATTTTGTTTTAAGTATTTAGAAGTATTTTTAGATTTCTGTCTGAGATACATTACGTCCAAATGTTTGACAATATTATTTTGTATCGAATCTTCACTAAATAAATATATATACACCTCAGATTTAAACAGGTTTAAGATTATTTATTATTTTTCTTTTTTTTCCTTTGACATTGTTAAGCTTCGATATAATATATTTTTGTGGGTGTAAGATATGCTTATGACTTAGCATCTGTTTTCATTATTCTTCCATTATTCTGTCGGTATTTCAGTTAATACGGCGTTGTTTAGCTCGTTGAAATGTAACACCACCTTAAATAAAATTTTGGAATTTATCTAAGCACTTTCATGCGTAAAAATGTGAGTTAATATGCATCCATAAAAATCTATAGAGTTGTGTATTTATTTTTAAAATGTTTTTTTTTTTTTTTTTTTTTAAAGAATTAATGATCTCCTACTTTGGGATGTGATATTAGCTTCTCTTATTTTTATTTTATATATATGGTTCGGTTTTATAAACAGATCTTAGTTTTTATTAGATATTAATATTTTATGAATTTCTTTAATACATATATATAATGTTATAAATTATTTAAATTAAATAAATAAAAATAATTTAAATTATATATATTTAAATTAAAGTTAAAGAGATGTATTTTTTTTTTTTAAATGTTTCATTTTGTCAAGAAAACATTTTCTTAATAATATGTCAACATTTGTTATTTTGTAATATAATAGAGAAGATTATAATAATATATATTAAAAGAAAAATAGTAAAACCCTTTTTAAATATAAAGACTTAAATTATATTTATAAGTTAATTTGTTTCTAAATTTTATGTGAAATGGATCATAAAGTATAATAAAAATAATTTTTTTATTATTAATATAATTAAAATATGCTGAAAATATTTTTATATAATCAAAAGAAAATTCAATTTTTTAAGTAAATATATTTATTAATACAAAATTTAGATAAAACAATAATAATTTAAATATATAATATTGTTATAAAATTTTAACAATTAATTATTTTTATACAAATATAAATCATATTTACAATTTATTTTGAATGTAAAATAAAATATTTAATTTTCTTTTAAAAAAAACTATTATAAAATGTCAAAATCAATAATAATAATAATAATAATGTCTATTCCTTATGTCATCCACTGATCATACTTATCTTAAACAATCTATTCGGTCATGATGAACAATAATGATATCCACTTTCTATTGTCAACTTATGGACAAAGTAAAAAATTAAAATCAAAATTAAACAAGTATTTAGATTTGTTTTTGGGGGTGTTAGATATTCATGTTTTTGTTTTTGTTTTTGTGTTTTTTATTTTATTTTTTTAAAAATTCTTATGCAGATATAGACTATGCACTCTCTTCTATATGATGTTTAGAATGAATTTTCAGTTTAAATGAAGTTTTAGAAATTGAAATTGAAATTAAAATTAAATTATGATATTTATTTTTTAATATATTAAGAAAATAAAATAGATTTAAAGGTTTACATTTAATGATATGTCATTGATTTATTAGAATTTTAATTACTGAAAAAGATGTCAAAAATATTATATTGTATAACAGAAAATTTCATGTTCGATTGTATAATTATAATTAATGAATATGAGATTCCTTATATTCAAAAATACTTATAACATTTAAAATTTTAATAACTATAATTAAACATTTGTAATAAATAAAAAATAAATTAAATTAAACTCCTCTTCAAACATAAACAATTTTTCTTTAATAAATATAATTTTTAAAAAAAAATTATATTTTAATTTTTTCTATTTTTTTGTTATACAAAAATAAAATAGCTTAACTTTTCATAGGCCATAATTTTTGACTTGTAATTTTGTTTGAGCTTTTTCATGCATTAAAATGATCGTATCGAAAATTTTGTTGTTGTGTTAGGTAGTTCTACCTACTTAACAATGTTTTCAATATTTTTAGGAGGTTATACATGACCATTTGAGGGTCTAAAATTATTATTTAATTACTTTTTTAGACTTTTTCTATTTTTAGAAATTGTATATTCTTAGGACTGGATGTTAACTTCAGTTGAATTTCGTCCCATAGTCTAATTATAGTGTTTAAGATATTTCAGAAGATTTTTAGAACTATTGTGCTTTCATGCGAACTTACGATAAAAATCATCTCCTAAAAATAAGTGTTTTTTTTTAGGTTTTAGTTTTTTTTTCAAATTTTGCTTGTAAACACTAATTTTGAGTCTAGACTTATTTAAGCATAGTTTCAGTTTGTGATTATTTCAAGTCATTTAATACGAATTAATTTTGAGTTATTGTTTGAGATCTTGTCCTACTGGTAATTTTATTATCTTGATGGTTTTTGGGTTCATTACTTCTCTATATCCCCTCTCTCTTTGAAATGGATATGGGGACAAGACGAGACGTGATAAGGGTGTTCTCAAATCAAAGATATTTAAATTGAAGGTATAGACATATATAAATTATTGACAAAATATTTATACACATAAGTGATTTAGACTATTAAGGTATGCACCGAAGGAATCTATAGTATATATAGACAAAAATGGTATAAATTGTGTATAAGTCATAACCTATATATATAAAATAAACAATATGGATATTCAAGTTCAAGTCATAACCTATATATATAAAATAAACAATATGGATATTCAAGTTCAAGTCATTAATTATATATATATATATATATATATATATATATATATATATATATATATGGATATTCAAGTCATTACTTAATATATGTATACAAAATAATAATAAAATAAATTAGTTTTTAAAAAATATTTAAATTTTAATAAATAATTTATTAATTAATAATTTTGATTCCTTTTTTAAATGTATTAATTATTTTTGTATAAATTTAAATTATATTTAATTTTTTTATAATGAAATTTTATAATTTTTTTCTATAAAAATATAATTTATATATAAATAAATTTAAATTATTTATAAATTTTTTATAATGTAATTTTATTCTATAACAATTTAATAAAAAAGTGATTTATGTATAATTTTTATTTTATGTAGAATGGAATGTTTATCTTTGCAAATATTACGATTTATGTGGGATGGAATGTTTGTTTTCTCAAATATTACTAATTTCACAATGAATATTATTGATGACTTGATTTATTATATGTAAAAATGTCATAATAATTAATATTGGTGATCTCATTTATTAAAGTACATACTTAAGTTATGCTCATATTTTATTTTATGTGCTAGATTTTATGTTGATGATTTCTTTTTAAAATTTAATTAATGTATGGAATCATATTTTATCTAATTAAGCATCTAAATCATGTTCATAACATGTTTTGTGTCAATTTTAGTTAATGATTTTTTTTATGTGTTAGATTTTATATTAATAATTTCTTTTCAAAATTTAATTAAAATATAAAATTATATTTTATATAATTAAACATATTCATTTGTGTCAATTTTAATTGATAATTTTATTTTAAATTTAGATTAGAGCATAGAGTCAACTTTTAAACTCAAAATTGTTATTAATCATATATGATGTTCAATTAATATATATTTAAAATTTGTTTATAAATATCAAATGAGATGTTCAGTATGATGTCACCCTTATGCCAAACACCAAGCTCAACTTATTTTTGGGATTTTCTTTCTCATCAAACATCTACCCCGTAAAGATTAATAATGATGATCTTCTCTCTATAGTTGGCTAGTTTATGAAATATTGAAAGAAATTTAGAAAAACAAAATTAATTGGTATTTAAAACTTATTTTATATGTTGGATGGGATATTTAATATAATAAAACAATTACTACTAATGATGATAACAATTATTATTGTTAGTTTTTAAATAGTTAATATTATTTTATGAAAAATAAATTAAGTGTAAGTTTATAATTTATTCAAAATGTCAAAATAAATATTTATAATCACACCAAAAAAAAACTATGTTTTTAAGTATTATATTTATTAAAAAATTATTAAAATTTAAAAATTTTAATTATGTTTAATTGATAATAATATATACAATAATTTATTTATTTAATATTTTTAAATATTTTGTTTTATTATTTAAATAGATGATGGCTCTATTCTAAATGATCGTGTCAACAATGAATGATATGTCTTCACCATCCAAATAATTTAGTGGATCCCAATTTTTAATAGACCATGTTGTGACTATCATGTAGAAGATGATAGCCGAAAGAAGGGTGATAACTAGAAAAAGGGTTCATGATGTGGTGGTAGCAGTGGAAAAAGCCTACTCTAATGATGGATCTGAGGATGATCTTTTGGCATCAACATTAAGGGATTCACCAAACCCCAACACTCTTTCAATAAACCAAGGAAAGGGTTTATAGCATAATGCACAAAGCTTGTATAAAATTGAGGTGATGGCTAGAGAGATGGTTTGAAAACCATTTTACACTGAAGCGGCCTCCAGGAATAGGCATGATGAGATACTTTTAGTCCTATTCAAGTCTTTTTACTCAATCTTCTTTAAAGGAGATCCATTAGTGGAGCTCTTGGAGTGAGAATAGGTCTCTTGACTCAAACAATGTTATGCCATTTTCTAATCTTTGGCATTCCCTCCTTGATCTACATGGATGGATTAAAATAAAGTGGAAGCCCCTGATGGAAGGTAACCTACGTATTTTCCCCTACACCAATGGTTTCTTCATAGTCATTTTTTATTTGTTAGAGGATAGAAAATGTGTGTTTTATGATTTAAGGTGGTCTTGGGATTAAAAAAATTATTGTTCAAGCCATGGTTTCTTGCATTTGACCCACTCAAAGAGACTTTTGATGTCCAATTGAATTGGGTATGGCTACCTTAATTTAACTCTTTAGTTTTGGACCAAAGACTATTTCAAATCCATTGGTAAATCTTTGAGTGAATATGTTTTAGTGGACCCAATTACTAAAGTTTATCACCATCCTGTATTTTCCTATGAGTTGGTTAATCTAAAGGTTTCTGTAGGTCTTCCTAAGACTATAGAATCGAGTGTTCAAGATCATATTTGGAAAAAATATTGTGATTATGATAGTTTGCCTTTTTTATGTCAAAATTGTTTCATAATAGGGCATTTGGACTTAGCTTGCAGTTCCACTAGGCATAAAAAGTGAGTTTCTTGGTGGAAGGATGTCCTTATTGAACATAATGTTGTAGGAAGTGACATTGAAGAGAGTGATTCTAAGAAGGGTTTGAACAAAGAATACTAAGAAGGAGGTGTTAGACTCAAATTTAGAAGCCTCTAAACATGCTACCTCTATAGATGAGGACCTAGAGATTTAAATATTTGTTCTAAGTGTAGATCCAAAGGATGTTGCATCAAAAAATTACACATTTTATCCCTTTAAATCAATTTAAATCCTTGTACCGATATACCTATAAATGATAAAAGATAAGGCAGAATGGACCAAAGTGCAAGAAAAAAAGATAGAAGAATTGTGGTCTTGAACTCTTCTAGTATCTCCTTCCACTCAGGATAGACACCAACAAGAAGTTTCACGGAATATGGTTGAAATTTTTATAATGTGCCTTGTCCCATGGAATACTACTTTTTTCTTTGGACTTTCACTTGGTGGAAGTTTCAAAAAATATACCCTATTTTTAGTGATTTTTTGAAGGTGGTTTTCGTTACTTAGTTGAGGGAGGTGTTAGTCCCATGGCAGTTTTTGTGAATGTTTTGCCTATTCATTTTTCCACTGGTAGATGTGTTTCATGTGAACGTGCATTCTTAATATTTATCTTCTTTATTTTAAGCTATTGATCTTCTAAAACCTGTGACTTTTTGTTGTTACTTTCACAACACACCCCATTTTCAAATTAAAAAAGGGGGACCCTCTTTTTACTCTAAAAGCTGATCTTATGCCTTTTTGGAGTTCATTATGACTTCTTGTCTAAAACAACCTTCTTTAGAATGCCTATTTTTCTAGAAGTGAAGATTTTAAAATTGAATGTGCTACATTGATTTAACTAAGTCTAAATAGTCGAATGATCATCATAAGTGCTTATGTATAATTCACATCTAAGACTGCTTTATTTTTATTATTTGAATTTGCTTAAATATGCTAAGTCTTAACCTATTTGTCTGCTTGTGTTTTGGAAACATATTTGAAACTTTCTTTTAAGTTATTTCACCTTAGTTTTATGCAATATCTAACTATTTTAAAGTTTTATTAGTCCTTTTCCTGATCAATTTATTTCATTTTGATTCTCATTCTGATCTAAATGACTAAATATTTATAAGTTTTACTTTTTAACTTAGTCGATTCTAATAAAAATGTATGAAATTGGCTTCTATCTTACAACATCCCATCTCTCTTTCCATTGAGTAAAAACCATCTAACTTATACTAAATTTTATTTTTTTGATTGCACATGCTTTACTTTGGATTAGTATTAATTTTATTCTATCAAATGTTATTTAATCTAGGTAATCCATCAATGTCAAATTTTATGAAAATATTGCAAACTATAATGCCTCAATCGCATCAATTATAAAAATTTCAAGATATATATACAATCATGTTTTAATTTTTTTTAAATTATCAATAATTTAATTATGAGTTAAATTTGATGGTTCTATGACTATGTTTGCCCCCCATATTTATAAGATCATATTTACATATTTCAAATGAGCTTACATTAATGTAATCGATAAATTCACTAAGAAAATAAAATCATGTTTATAATTTTTATCTTTTGTCTACATAGTATTCTTCTTGTAAATGACCTTTGTATATAATCATTTTTATTTTTATTTCCTAATTACAATATAACGTTAAGGATTTATCTATTTCAATTTCTTAATTACAATATAAATGTAGGAACTAGTTGCTACATGACCCTTGTTAATTTAAATTTGTAAAATTAAGTCTTAAACACTACACAATTATTTTTCCATTGTTTCTCATAATAATATGGGAGGAAAAATACAAATGTTTAAATCGATACGTAATTCAAGGCTTCCAACAACTAATTTAATGGCATACACCCCATTATATAAATGCGGGTTACTTTGACATCAACATGACTTCACAAAAGCTATTTTATTCTACATTTTAAAGACTAATATTTATGTTGATTATAAATTAATCTATATTTAATTAATTTTTTAATTGTGATATTATATTTTGATAATTATTAATTAAATAATATTTATTATTATAATAATATTCTTAAGTAATGTTTAAATAATATTATAAGATTTATATGTAAAATTTTGTGTATGCAAAATCTAATTTATGTTATTCTTTTAGACTTCTCTATTCAAAAACTAAGTTCCACACTATTTAGCTAGTCTACTGTCAAACACTAAACAATTGTTTTTTTTCATTTTTTCCCACAATGGTATGGGAGGAAAAATGCAAATGCTTTAGTCAGTAAGTAACTCGAGGCTTCCAAGAACTAATTTGATGACATGCACCCCCATTACATAAATGTAGGTTGCTTTGACATCAAAATGACTTCACAAAGGTTATTTTATTCTACATTTTTACGACTAATATTTATGTTGATTATAAATTAGTTTATATTTGATTTAATTTTTAATTGTGATTTGATATTTTGATCATTATTAAATGAGGAATATTTATTGTTAGAAAATATTCTTAAGAAATATTTAAATAATATTATAAGATTTATATGTTAAATTTTATGCATGCAAAATCTAATTTATGTTATTTTTTTTGGTTTTTTTATTCGAAAAATAAGTTCTATACTATTTAACTAGTTTATCAATTCTTTTGGATTTAAATTATTTTCGTATTCTGAAACTTCCACCTTGATTCCTTCAGTCCTTCTTTTTAACGTCTTAACCATCATTTCTTCAATTTATGGTGTCTCTTCTTGTTAATGTTATTCTTTTTGAATTTATTACTCACAATATATTTCTTCCTTGGTTTCATTTTTCTCTTGCGTGTATATTTAATGTGTGACAATTGCAATCAAATTTCCCACTTGGCTTCATAGTTTTAGTGCAACTTTGTTTATATGTGTAATTCCTCCTCTTCCTCTTGACATCTTTTACACATGTTATTCAATTAATAAAAATCATATACAATATAATTTCAAAACCAAATAAAAATTTAAAGCAATATTACCTCCAATATAATTTGAACTTGATTGATACCTAATGATGAATCTAAGAACTATCAAAGCAAAAGAATTTTGATAAGCATAACCCATAATTTAATGAAACAATAATATTTATTGAATCTTCATGAACAATTAAAACAATTACATAGAAACCTTTATATAGACATCAAATCAAAATTAGAGTTGACATGAAAATTTCATAAAACTAAATAAATAAATAAAATACCTAGGGTAAACTGACCCTTCTATTTTTAGTTTCTTTTTTATGGAAGTTTGATAGCTAGTATTTTTAGTATTTTTTACATGAGAGCTAAGATAGGCCTAAAATACTCCACTTATCATCTACATATTAAATACACATTAATAGATGAATTTAAAATCAATTTCATGTCCAGTTATAAAAATATCTAAATTTTAAGATTCTAAAATTCTTAATAAAATACTAAAATATAATTTCATATGCTTATATGATCATTTATGGCTTATGAAATATATAAAAAATGGCCCTAACCAAATAGATATAGTTAGAATCATATTCACCTCTTTCATACCATCATTTTACCACAAACAATAACTCAAATAGGTTCTTGAAATTAAAATTTTTGGTCTCTAGAAGATAAGGTGACTACATCATAATTGTGGAAGGAAGTAGTCTTTTGTAGGCCTTGTTAGCCAAGTTGGCTACCATAGGTCATTATATTTGAAAACTTGTTAACTAGGCCTTGTTTAAATTTGTTGATAGGTTTTATTGGTCATGGCTTTGAGGTCATGATTTATCTTGATGGTATCCTATCAAGTTCTCTTAGGTTCTTTCAAAGTGCCTTACAAGGCATGTTCAAAATAACAATTATGTTACCTTAGCTTTATATCTAGTCTCCATGGTCTTGACATTTCATGATGCATTTTAGCATAGTTTTAGGTAGTTTTGAGAAAATTAAGGTTTCTTGTTGCCTCATATCATTTTCTTGTAACAACCTTGTAATGTTTCCCCTGAATAACATCAAGTGTGAGGAGTAACACCATGCAAAGGGGGGTCACTTGAGGCCATGTGGAATTCATTAAATATTATTTCATACTCTATATAATCCTTACAATCTCCTAAAGGTATCAAAATATCTTATTCTAATGCATATCAAAGTTGCAACTCTCTTTTTTTCTTTGATTCAACTCCAAATATGGCTCAAGGTGAAGTGTTGGAAAGAAAAGGTAGGTTGAAGGATTTTTTACATTTTATCTCAATTATGCATGTCAAGAAGAATACATGAAAATATCACATAGGGAACTCATTCAAATGATCAAAATTTATTACATGAAGAAGATGTTTTGATGATTTTTTTTAGGTTTTTATGCATGAACAAAGCATCTCTATCTGAGGGAACAATGGCACCAGACAGAGCACCTTCCAACCTCACAAAGATATAATCCATACTTCTAAAAGAGTTGCAAGTCCAAGAATGGATAAAACCTTCATAACTCCTTTTTTTAACTACTTGTAATCTCTAGAAAACTAATCCATTTTTCTTTAATTCATAGAGGAGACACTTCAGGCAAAATGATGTTAGGGGATGTTGACTACCCATATACTCTCTCATTTCATGTTAATAGTTTAGAGTTTCAGTGCCTATTATTTATGAATCATAATTACAAAGTTGATAGCCTCTTAAACCCTTACATAACCCCACAAGCTCAATTTTGGATAGTTGCAGGCACTTATAAGTTAATTTTTCCAAGAGGAAGGTTATCTAAGTTCTTGAATGGCCATACTAGTCCTTTTCCACCATCTCCCAACATATATTTGGCATTTTTGAGTATTGAAATGGCATAATATATATATTGAATCAATTTGGAAGTGAAAAGTAATGAAGTATTGATGTTTTTAGGGATTCAAATAGTTGAGATCATGTTGGTGAGCTCTAACACCACTTCCACATATCATCAATTCCCATAGGGTCTAAAACTCCTCACAAGCATGGTGTTTCTTCTAATTTTCAAGTGGTAGTCCCTTAACAACATTGGTTTGGGTCTCTCATAGGATTTTCAAGTATGAGTAGATAAGTAATAGGTCTATGCAAGAGTAAGGAGTGTTAGTGATGAGCCATAAGAAGAAAAATAACCTTCAAAAGTCCATAATTTATTCCCAAGCCTATATCAGGGTCCAAAAAACACCAATGATCACCTATAACTATCTATATAAGATTGGATAATATGAATATGAAGAACATGATGGAGATCAGTTAGGATACTAAGGTAAATTGACTAGTCCAAAACATGTATGAGAGACCATGAAACATGTGTATCAAGTTCAAATTATGTCACTAATGACTTTATAGGTCTCAGAGGTGAGATAATGTAGGAAGATACAAGAATGTCTAATAGGTGAAAAAGTATAAAAGAGAAATTTTTCTTTTGGTTTTAACCTTTTGAAGAAAGCAATAAAAATGATTAGCAAGCCTATTTATAGATGTGAGTGGGTTTGATTTTTCATACCAGTTGAGAAGTATTGTATGAGACTGGGAATAATTTTGAAGTTCCTCTAAAATAAATTTTATGGGTCTTCATGATGATATAATAGGTTTCAAGCATAATAATCAATCCTAAATTAAGGTTGCTCTTTTGTTTGCATAAGATAAAATAGGTTGTAGACCTTATAAGGTCATATAATGGCATGAAGACCAATAATCACTATGTATACACATATAACTATTCTTGAATGACCCTCCAAGGCACCTAAAACTTTAATGTCAAATTTATAGAGCATGAACAAGGATCAAAAACAACCCTTAAGCCTATTTGGATCTCTATTGCATGAGTTGTTGGCATTTTTCTTCATTGAACCCTGCTAATAGGTTATGTAGAATATCTCATTAAAAGTGGTTAATGAGATGAAATAAGAATAATATGACCTTATACAAGACCTATATGGAGTAAATAGGCCATATAGATAATCTTAAAATAAAGATCAAACCTAGGATGTGAAACAAACTTGTTCTCTTTACATTCTTTTAATCTAAGCCAACTTTGGTATAAAATTGCAGGTTATAATGATAGGGATTAACTAGATAATATGTCTAAGCTCAAATATATAATTCAAAAAAATAAGAGGAGCATTGAAGGGCCAAAATGGTGTAAAGGTTACCAACGAGCCTAAAATACCAAGTGCCAAAACTCCAAGTTGTAATTTCCCCTTCAAGAGATGAATTGTAACTCCTCCACTAATGAATCCTATGCCATTTTCAAGATCATCATCTCATTATAAACACATTTTGAAGAGAGTAATAAGACTATTTTATCATCTTCCACTTCACATTGTAACTGACTTCTGATGAATGACACTTTTCATGGGCTCTCTCAACATTCTTTATCTCTCTCTCTTCTCTCATTTCTCCTATATGTATTGCCTTGTTGGTCATTATAAGGACCTCAAATTTATTATCACAAATCCATCCTCAAAAAAAACTTTTAATTTGTATATGAAATGAATATGTGTTATTCTTTAGCTTTCTCAATGTTATAACTAGTGTATGTTTATGGTAGTTTTATGAATGTTAGTGATAAATGACTGAAACTTCCTCTCATTTATCCTATCTCGTTACCTCTTTATAGGTTGTTAGTCATCTTATCACGTCATATTAAGTGTGTTACATGATTATACAATGGTTAAGTGTGAAGACTACTTCACTAGTCTATCCTATGAGACCTCTTAATCATCCCCACTTGATTAGTGACTTGATCATAACCTCTATATAGAAATGTTGATGCTTAGAGACTCATGTTGGTTGTGTGAGAGGATTCTGTCCTAATTCATGTTATTAGTTCAACTTAGGCAATTTTATGAGACTAAGTTTGGTGCATCACCTCCCATTTACTTATTTCAATCATTTCTTCCCCTTTTCCTTGAAAGCAACAGGTTTATTAGTAGTTTCAATGATACATCAATAGAGCTATCTCTAATATAGAGATTCACCTCAACCATTAGGCCACACATATCCTATATGTGTCTCCATGTGTCATATAAATTAGTAAGGCTTTAACAACCTCCTCAAGGGTGAAATTTAGAATGATAATAGTTTTGGTATGCCTGATGGGATTCATTTTCATATATTGAGGGATTTTGGTTTTGTCATTTAGTACACAATCCTTTAGAGATGTGGCCTCAAGAATAAATGAGGATTCCAATCAAACCAAAACTAGTTTTAAAAAAATATTTTAATCATTAATGGTGAATATAAGTTAATAACAACTTGTTTAAGGAGACCAAGTTCTTAGAAGAAACCAATTGGTATGTATTTTCAATCTTCATTTGGTCAAAATGCATCTTTTGTACCTTCATATCCTTCATATCAAGCCAAAAATGTTCATGGATTCACTCAAAGTATCCCTCAACCAACAAAATATTATCTTTCTTATGATATTAGATCTCTATGTACCCTAACGTAACCTCTTAGGCATCCTTCTTATCCCTATAATCAGCATTGTCAAAACTATGCTTCCCCTAGTCAAGATAATTAAAATCCTAATAAATCCATATTAGAACTCAAACAAACCTTATTATAACATGAGATTCAAATGAGAGAGATTAATATAGAAGAGGAAATTTGTCTAATTGTCCCTAAACCTTCCATTCAGAGTGAAATCATTTAAAAAATGAGAGACTTATTATAGTTGGTTAAGAGTGAGTGGGAAACTATTGAGAGGAAGAATCAACACATGCCAATAAATGACATGCTAGAGATTAGAGGCTTAATTAAGTATATGGAGGATAGGTTAGAGCTTGAAGAGAGGCAAACAATTTCAATACCATCAGTCTTATGTGTTCTCTCCTATCCCAAATTAGCCTTCTTTTTCTCCTAACCTAACCCAAGTTGTAATATACCATCTAGAAAAGCCTATGTCTATACAATCCCCACCCATTATTCCTCAATAACATCAAACAATTCCATCATGGAGACCCTCTTGGACTATGACCCCTAATTACATCACTCCAATCCTTGAAAAATAACCTTCTCTCATGCCCATTCAAAATCATAAAAAGGAAAAGGTAGTAGAGGTCAAACTAAGACAGTCTCCATGTCTCCCAAGCCCTTCATCC
>JARHVA010000230.1:6317500-6365000 GCA_037957365.1 Torreya grandis | reverse complement strand
ATATGATCAATAATCTAAGCTCAAAGTCTCAGTAATGCCTTTCAATTTAAGTAGAATTTAGTTTATGATAACAAAGATCTCCTTAAAACAATAAGAGAGATTCTAATATATAGCCCTTCAAGAAAGACTTGGGGAGCAGTAACACATCATGTTGCATTAAATTTTGTCAAGAAGATATGCTAGAATTGGGCGCATTTGCCTATTTTCTTTTCTCAATGTAGAGAAACGGGTCATGCCATTGAATGTTTATGTTCTCCAATGTCTCTTTGGCAGTTTACTTCTAGAAACATATTTCATGCATGGATATTTCTAGTCTTCTTCATCATTTCTCCTTTCTTGGCTATTGAATCGGGTCCTTGGTTCAATTTGATGCTCTATTCTTTGGTCACTTTTTGTTGGTCTTAATAATTGACGCGTGACACGTTCTACTGCAAAATAAGTGAGGACATGTGGCAGCATCCATGGGACTCTAAGAGATGTTTATTGAAAGAAGCTTTGAAACCTATAAGAAACTCAAGATTTAGATATAGACATTTTTTGCGTTCCATGGAATTACAATGGGACATGTGGCAGCTTCCACTTGTCTTTTGATAATCTCATGGAGGATGACACTTGGCGTGCTCCACTTACTTGAGTAGCTTTACTAGGGGCTCACCACAATCCTTACTTAATAAAGAGACCAAAAGAAGAAACTGTGGATTTTGACATGTGGTGGCTTTCACTGAGCTTTAGTTTCTCTTACGAAAGTCTTTGGGTCTTATATCAATTTCCTGTGGAAGATGACATGTGGCGATCTCCATTGAGTTTTGAAACTATGTCTCAATAGATGACACGTGGCAGCTTCCACTACATTTTTATAAGGGACATGTGGCACTTTCTACTATAAATTTTTGAGGGACGCGTGGTGGCTCAATGGGTTTTCTGTTTTGGGGGACTTTTCCTTCACACAAAAAGTATGAAGGAATTCTTTTGGACAATTTGTCCGAAGGAATTATTTCTTCACAAATTTACCACAGGAACTTTTTTGAAGGAATTCTTTGTGTCTATTCATCATTTTAATTGGTTTTTTTGCTCCCCACCTGCCCTCTGTAAGGGTTGTTTGAGCTTCAAAGTGACCTTTCAGATTTTTGCAACGGCCCACTTTAGTTTCCAAGTGCCCTCCAAAAATGATATTTGTCTTTTGGTTTTGCCTTAGTTAATTTTCTACCGATCTCAACAAGTGATATGTGGTAGCATCCGTAGCTCTTAAAAACAAATTAAAATGGGGCTCAGCAAATGACACTTGGCAGCATCCACTGGGCTTTGTCAAGCTTTTGTTTCGGGCTTTCTTTGTCTTAGTCACTTTTACCACAAAATTTCCTCTGTAAGGGCACTTGTCTCTTCAAATTTTGGGACACTCCTTTGAACCTGCCACTTGAACCCACCGATTGAACCAACTTTAGTTCAACGATTCAATGGTTCATTCTTTCATTTCTATTGACCACTTGAACCAAACTCTTGGAAATAAACTGTGTTGAACCAACTGCCATTGAACCTATTAAACCTGTGAGTCCTTTGACTGAAAAAGCTTGAAATTTTCTCAATTTTGAAAGCTTAGAACAATTTTTTGAAATGGGAAGAGATAATTTTGTCTTGCAAGACCAAAATAGCTTAAATGTTGTCCCAAAAATGAGTGACATTTTTTGGGTACAACAGCTGGCTCCAGTTGGGGAACTTCTATCAATTGTAAAAAGAATTGAAGGGAGTAGAATCTAGAATCTCCAGTGTCTTCATTTGTACCATTGGGTTATAGAGTCATGTTACCCATAAATTAAAGGCATAAAAAATGAAAACAAATAAAAAAAATAGAACTAAAAAATATACAAATATACATATGTACAGATGAAATGATCTGGTACTTCAAGAATTGAAGTGTTTCAGATGCTGCCCACTGTGAGGCAGAGAAAAGAGTGTGCCATCTAGATACTTCAGCAAAAAGCTATTTTCACCATTGTGCTGATGAATAATAAATGGGCCTCTCCAAAGGGAGTCAAATTTTCCATGCATCCCTTTTTTTCTCTCCTTTTGTCTCACAGCAGGACTTGATCCCCAATCTGGAAATCACAATTTTTTGCCTTCTGGTCAAAGAGTTTCTTTACCAGACTTTGATGGGCAGCAATTCAATCCACCACCAAAGTTCTCTGCTCATCCACCTCAGTCAGGCACATGATCCTCTTATCAAGGGGGCTTTCATATGTCTAATCTTCAATTGTCTTAGCCAATTTCAAGGCTATCAATTCTAAGGTGATTTGTATCTCAGCATTGATACCATAAAGAATTTGGAAAGGAGACATACCAATTGCCCTTTTTGGTGTGATTCCATCTACCCATAGAGCATCAACCAATGCTTTATGCCATGTCCTTTGGTTTTCATTTGCCAGCTTCTTGATGATAGTTACTAGGTCTTATTACTTGATTCAACTTATCCATTCCCTTGTGGAAAGTAATCAGAAGAATGGGAGAGTGTAATCCCATAATAGAAATAGAAGTGTGTAATCTCCTAGGAAGTGAAACAAGCTGCATTGTTAGTAAAAATCTTGGTTGGGACTCCAAACCTGGAAATGATATTCTCTTTGAGGAAATTGGACACTATTTCTGAAGTGGCATGTTTGGTTAGGATAGCTTCTACCCACTTGGTGAAATAGTCAGTTGTTGTAATAACATAATCATGTCCAGCACTTGAATATGGGTTTATATCTCCAATAAAATCAATTTCCCATTGTTGGAGTGGTTCCTCTATGACCACTGGCTTGAGAGGTAGGGCAACCAACTTGGGTCTTCCAACAAATTGCTGGCATAATTCACATTTTCTCACCCACACATATGCGTCTTAGAAAAGAGTTCGCCAGTAATACTTGGCTCACAGAATCTTGTGGGAAGTTACAGGAGCAGAAAAATGTCCTCCATAGGCTAGATTGTGGAAGAATTTCAAAAGTTGGCTTTGTTGCTCTTTGTCTACATAGCGAAGGAATACTCCATCTAGGCTTCTCTTATATAGGCCATTGTCCTAAAAGACAAAATTGTCATCTTTAAACTTGATAGTCCTCCTTTATTTGTAAGATAAGTAAGTAGGACATTCAACATAAGTAAGGAAATGAGCAATACCTGAATACCACTCATTGGTAGTGGAGAAAAAGAGGACTGTCAGTGTGTTTTCCACCTCTGGTTCTTCATGCTCTGTTTCTTCTGGTTTGTTATCAGTAATTAATTGGCATAGACCTTTTCCTTTTACAAGATTTGTTGGTTTGATGTCTAGATCAAACTCCTAGATATTTGTAATCCAATTTCCTCTTTTAGTCTAAAAATCCTGTTGAGTTAATATGGACTTGACTATAGTGTTAGGAACCAAGGTAGTAGTGTGTGAATTCAGGATATAGAAGCAGAAATTCTTGACTGCCTTCACCACTGCATAAGCATGCTTCTCCATGTTTGAGTACTTCAACTCATGAGCTTTGAGAGGGTAACTCATGAAATAAATGGGAGATTCCATACCTTCTTTATTCTATTGAGCCAGAATTGTTGAAAGCGTGTGTTCAGAAGCATAAATGTATATGGTGAACTCTTTATTTTAGTCTGGGAAAACTAGAGTTGGGGCATGGGCAATGGCAGTCTTGATATCTTCAAATGTTGACTTGCCTTTTTTAGTCCAGTTGAAGGTGGCCTTCCCTTTCATCATGTTTACAATGTGTCGAGTCTTCTCAACAAAGTTGGGGATGAACCTTCATAAGAAATTCACCTTTTCGAAGAAAGAGTGAACAACATTTTTATTTGTAGGTAAGGTAAGCTCTTGAATAGAATTGACTCTATCTAAGTCAATCTTTATGCCTTCTTTAGACACAATGTACCTGAGAAGTTTCCCCTCTATTACTCCAAAAATAGACTTCTTGGGCTTCAAGGAAATACCATTCTGGCGGCAGCGCTCCAGCACTTGTTGTAAGTGGCGTATATAATCATAACCATACTTTGAAAAGATGGTTAAGTCATCAAGGTATACCACAATGAATTTACCTATCTCATCCTTGAAAGCAAGGTATATTTCTCTCTGAAAGGTGGCACCAACATTTATCAAACCAAAAGGCATCCTTCTATATGCAAATGTTCCCCAAGGTGTAGTGAAGGCAGTCTTATGTTGGTCTGCTTCACTAACTTCAACTTAATTTTATCTTGAGAAGCCATCTAGCATTGATAACATCTCTGAGCTGGTCATTGTCTGTAGCACTTGATCCATGATGGGTAAAGGATAGTTATCCTTCATAGATGACTGATTTAGATTCATGAAATCCACACAAATGCAAATTTTTCCATTCTTCTTCCTTATAGGCACTATGTTTGCAATCCATGTGGAATGGTGGATTGGGAAAATGATTCTAGCATTTAACATTTTTTGTATCTCAGACAGAATAGTACCTGATATCTTTAGATTGTATTGTCTAAATTTTTGCTTATAAGGCATTGAGTCAACCTTGAGAGGAATGTCATGGTAGATTTAATCAAGCCTGAGAGACTTCAGATCATCATAAGAATATGCTAAGACATCTATGTATTGGTGGATTAAAGTGGTGAACTTGAACTTCTCTTCTTGAGTGCAATACCTACCAATGTTAACCATCTTGGGATTTTCTTCAATAGTCAAATTTATTTGATCAAATTCCTGAGAGGAGCTTGAATCTATTTGCTACTGTTTGATGAATCTGTCATGCTTGTCAAATAGTTTCTCAAGAGAAACTAGGCCTTTGAGAATTTTATTCCCTTTGAGTTGTAAGAATTCTTCATTTGCATCTAAACTTGATTCAGGAGCTGGTTCACACTTTTGAGGTTCACTGCCTTCAAAATACAGTTGTTCAAAGTTGTCTTTTTGTTTCAGAAAGGCAATGATTTGGTGATCATCATTGAATACTTGCCAATGATCATCATTTTTAGGCACACTTGGTCTAAATACTAGCTCAATGGTATACCTATCTTCTATGAAGTCTGAGTGAGGAACTAAGAGAGTTACTGAAACAGCAAGTGCATCAGCTCTGTCATTGGATTCCCTGGGTATGGCAGAGATGTTGAAAGCATCAAATCTTTCAATTTGGTCCCAAACTAAGTTGTAGTAGTGGTGAAATCTTTCATTCTAGGTTTGGTATAGGTTTCTCACCTGACAAACCACTAGTTCAGCATCTCCTTTAGCATGAAGGAGTTTGATGCCTTTGTCTCGGGTAGCCTCCAATCCAAGCAATAGAGATTCATATTCAGCTATATTATTAGTGTTGCTAAACTATAACTATATGACTAGGGGAAAATATGTCCTTGAGGAGATATCAATACAATTCCATCTCCTAAACTGGTAGAGGAACAACTGCCATCAATTTCCAGTGTCCATACCTCATTAGACACTGATTTTTTTTAGATTTTCCTTCATTAGAGAGGAAAGATCCTTCTCCATCTATTTTGCAATCTACCAATTCTTCTATTGTTCTAGCTAAACTAATTTCTAGGTTGAAACTTTGAAAATCTTTATCATATGTTTCATGAACTTTGTTTATAGAAAGAAAATAGTTACCTAGCCTGAAGACTCAAAAAGAATTTGAGCTTCAGGGGCTGATGTTTGAGTGACGATATATTTTGATTCTTTTTCAAGAAGTAGCCTCTGCATGATGCCTTTAACAGGGATCCTTTCTTTAGATAGGTCCATGCTCAATTATCCACCAACATCCTTGAAAAAAAATTCCCTAGCAGAATATCATATGAGGCTGGAACGTCAGCTATCAAAACTGTCATCTTGATTCTTTTGTTTGAAATGGCTGCAAATGCAAATTGGGCATCTTTAATTTGCCCCAGCAATGGCACTTTTTTATTCTCCATGGAGAAACATCTCCCAAATGTCTTAGTCAGTGTGAGATCAAGAGATTTTGCCACTTTGGCAGGCATGACATTGTCAGATACACCTAAGTCTATGATGCAATTACTTAGTTTGTGACCATTTATCAACAAGAAAACATAGAAAGGCTATATTTTTCTAGGGGAGCAGGAGGAGTAATGACAAGATTGTTTGGAATGGGCATGTTCTTTGTCGAATCAGGAGTTACCTTCTTAACATCTTATCTTATAGGGATAACCTTATTCTTTACGCACTCAACTAACCTATCCAACTGTTCAGGATTGGATTGTAAATATTCAAACTTAGTCATTTCAATTTTAGTTTTCTTGACATGATCAATTATGTCAAATGACTAAATTAGACTAGGAATAGAGGAAGGTAATTCAACCTTTTGGTTTATGAGGGGGGTAGGACCAATTTTCAAAATTGAAGTTAAAGGTGAAGGTGAAATTGATGTACTTATCTTTTTGGTGATCACCAGATCCTTTGACCGAAAAGGTAGAGAGTTTCCACATTTAGCAATTGAAATTACTGGTTGAGATTGCTCTTTTATTTTTTTATCAACTTACTGGGCTGATTTGTTCCTAGACCTGGTAAACATTGTGTATGATCCATGAAAAGTTTCTCCTTTACTTTTGGGTTCATCCTGGTAGTTCAAGAAACCAATATTGGAGTCACCAGCTGATTCTTCTTGGTTTTCTATGAGGAGATCAGCGTCATTTTCTTGACTCAATTTAGGCTAGAAAGAGAAATCCAATTCTGCTTCAAGATATCCCACTGCTGAATTGGTTGGGGGTGCTTCAATGGCAAGTTTCCCCTATTGGGGGGAAAGATGATTTAGCTACCCTGGATTCCTAGCAGCATTGCCCTGGTATGACTGATTTGGAAATGTCCTCCTTGGTATATCTTTGTATGAAGGAGCAGAAGACATTCCTTGTGCCATTTTCTTTTTGAGAGCAAGTAACTCATTTGCCAAATTCTGCACCATTGGATCAATGGTGCATGTAGATGGATATTTAGAATATGATGAGGGTCTATTTCTATTAGGATCTCTCCTTATCTTCCCTACCAAGATGAGATCATCTTCTACCTCAGTGGCCAAATCTTGAGCTGTAGCAAGGTCTATTTGACCAACACATCTCACCAAGAAACTTACTTCAGGTAGCTGATAATTAATGAAGAAACATTTGAGATTCTCAGCTGTAGGTCGAGTAATTACAGGGATCTTATTTCTCAGTTTGTTAAACTTGGCTATGAAGTCCCTCATTGGTTCATGAGGCTCTTTCTTCATCTATGTGAGCTGAGCTACAAGGGCATGTGCATCTTCTGTAGGCTTGAATCTGGCTTAAAACTTAGCTTTGAGGGTGTTCTAGTCAGTGACTAACTGTGCTTGTAAATGGTAAAACCAATCTATAGCAGCACCTTGTAATGTTTCTACAAATAGTCTAACTGCCACATCTTCAAATTCCACTCCAATTACACCATAGGCTATGCTCAAAGCTGCAATGTGTTCATCAAGATGAACCTTCCCATCATCATAGAACTTAGGAAAATTCTTCTTTGAACTGCGTGGGAGCTCATGTAGAGGTGAAGTAAGTTTGAGAGGGCCAAAAAAATTACCCCAGGGGGGCCTTGAACTGCCATTATATGACTATGAAAAGGAGTAATAAATCTTAGAGGGGTAATTATTGGAAAAGCTTTATTAACAACAGAAGTGGATACATCACTTGGTAATAGAGACCTGACTTTGGTAGGAGGAAAACTCTTAGTTCGTTGGAGGCGAGATAGTGAAGGAAATAGGTCAAAATTACTTTGTTGTACCAACTTCAATACAGGGTCAACAATACCTTTAGCCCTTTGGATTCATGTATACCTTAAATCTACTATATTTTGAAACAAAAATGAAAAGAATTGACCTTGCTTTAGCTTGAAGCTTGAGGCTTTAAACTGTACGTTCTTTCCTAGTGGTTCTGGTTTACATACTAGATTATATAGCAAAAATGGACAAAGATGGTAAGGTTATAATGATAATGGGTAAGAAGTGGAATGGAATGGCTAGAGTCTATAATGGATAAGGGTAGGGACTATTTCAATCTAAAACTTGAGGTTTTAGAATGGACATAAATCCCCAGGGGAGTCACCAAAAACTGTTGGTAGAATATTTTGTCAATCAGCGTATTGATAAACAAAATAGGTCTGATCAACCATAGCAGAAAGATTGGTCAGCCAGATGTGTAGGTTTACTGCATCAAAAGGGGACTAATATCTTCTCTCATCAAGGAGATGTTCCCTGTAGATATGCAAGATATATATATATATATATATATATATATATATATATATATATAGAGAAAATAACTCTCAAGGGTAGGATAAACCATCCATCTCTCTTTTTTTAGAGATGATGTGTGCAAATCAAAGGAGAAATCCTCATGAAATGATAGAAGACACTCCTCTTCTTTTAGAAGTTTTGTTTAGCAGACAAAAAGAATCTTTTTGGTGATGATAAATAACTGTAATAGGGTACAGTAACACAGCAGAATGAAATGAGGCACAAAGTCTCCACCTCAACTGCCAAAGAGTGAAATATGAAGAACAATGAGGGCACAAAGTCATCCCAAGGTTCTTTACACAAAAATAGAAAATAAACACACACTGAAGACAATTATGACAGCACAAAGTCTGAAAGTAACTGGCTTCAGGACACCTTCTTAGTCACCTCCACTATTTTCTTGTTTATTTAAAGGGACAGAAAACGTATTAAGGAAACAAACATAAGAACAATTTCCCCAACAACCAAGTTATTACAGCACAAAGTCTGAAAAGTCACTTGCTTTCTTTTTCCAATAACAAAATATGATCAACAATCTGAGCTCAAAGTCTTAGTAATGCCTTTCAATTTAAGTAGAATTTAGTTTATGATAACAAAAAGATCTCCCTAAAATAATAAGAGAGAGTCCAATATATAGCCCTTCAAGAAAGACTTGGGGAGCAGTAACACATCATGTTGCATTAAATTTTGTCAAGAAGATATGCTGGAATTAGGCACATTTGCCCATTTGCTTTTCTCAATGCAGAGAAATGGGTCATGCCATTAAATGTTTGTGTTCTCCAATGTCTCTTTGGCGGTTTTCTTCTAGAAACATATTTCATGCATGGATATTTATGGTCTTCTACATCATTTCTCCTTTCTTGGCTATTGAATCGGGTCCTTGGTTCAATTCAATGCTCATTTCTTTGGTCACTTTCTGCTGGTATTAATAATTGATGCGTGGCACATTCCACTACAAAATAGGTGAGGACATATGGCAGCATCCATGGGACTTTGAGAGATGTTTATTGAAAGAAGCTTTGAAGCCTGTAAGAAACTCAAGATGTGGATATAGACATTTGTTGTGCTCTGTGGAATTACAACGGGACATGTGGCAGATTCCACTTGTCTTTTGAGAATCCCATGGAGGATGACACTTGGTGTGCTCCGCTTACTTTAGTATCTTTACTGGGGGCTTGCCACAATCCTTACTTAATAAAGAGACCAAAAGAATAAACTATGGATTTTGACACGTGGCAGCTTCCACTGAGCTTTAGTTTCTCTTTTGAAAGTCTTTGGGTCTTATATCAGTTTGCTATGGAAGATGACATGTGGTGATCTTCATTGAGTTTTGAAACTATCTCAACAGATGACATGTGGCGGCTTCTATTTCATTTTGATAAGGGACACGTGGTACTTTCTGCTGTAACTTTCTAAGGGACACGTGGTGGCTCGGTGGGTTTTCTGTTTCGGGGGACTTTTCCTTCAGACAAAAAGTCCAAAGGAATTCTTTCAAAAAAATTGTCTAAAGGAATTGTTTCTTCACAAATTTGCCACATGAACTTTTCTGAAGGAATTATTTGTCTATTCAGCCTTTGAATTGGTCTGTTTGCTCCCCGCCTACCCTCTGCAAGGGCTATTTGAGTTTCAAAGTGACCTTTCAAATTTTTGCAATGGTCCACTTTAGTTTCCAAGTGCCCTCCAAAAAGGCTATTTGTATTTTGGTTTTACCTTAGTCGATTTTCTATCGATCTCAACAAGTGACACATGGCAGCATCCACAGCTCTTAGAAACAAATTAAAATGGAGCTCGGTAGATGACACTTGGCAGCATCTGTTGGGCTCTATCGGGCTTTTGTTTCAGGGTTTCTTTGCCTTAGTCACTTTTACCATGAAATTTCCTCCGCAAGGGCACTTGTCTCTTCAAATTTTGGGACACTCCTTTGAACCTGCCACTTGAACCAACTGATTGAACCAACTTTGGTTCAACAGTTCAATGGTTCATTCTTTCATTTCTATTGACTACTTGAACCAAGTTCTTGGAAATAAATTGTGTTGAACCAACTGCCATTGAACCTATTGAAGCTATGAGTCCTTTGACTGAAAAAGCTTGAAAATTTCCCAATTTTGAAAGCTTAGAACAATTTTTTGAAATGGGAAGAGATAATTTTGTCTTGCAAGACCAAAATAGCTTAAATGTTGTTCCAAAAATGAGTCAAATTTTTTGGGTACAATAGATCCTACAATGGCTAAGTGTGGATAATTCTTCATTAGTGTCTCCTATGAGACCTCTTGATCATCCCCTTTAGGTTATGTCTTGATCATAACCTCCATATTGAAATGTTGAAGCTTAGAGACTCATTTTTTTTGTGCACTAGGATTCAATCCTAATTGTTGTTATTAGTGAAAGTTAATAAAGTGGAGACAAATTTTAGTGCATCGCCTCCCATTTACTTGTTTTCAATCATTTATTTCCCTTTTCCTTACAAGTAATAAGTTTAATAGTAATTTTAAGTGATAAATAAAGGGAGTTAGCCCTAATACAGATATTCACCTCAACCATTATGCCACCCAAATCTATATGTGTCTCCATGTGTCACCTAAATGAGGAAGTCTTGAACAACCTCCTTAAAGGTGAAATTATAAGGATTATAGGCCCATGACCCACAAGTCCTAGAATCATAACTCATTGGTTATCAAACCAATTCTAACTCAATAGACACTCCATTTGAATTTAAAACTATTAATTTCAAATGTAAATTAAATATTCATTATCTCAAAATTAAATTTCATTTGATTCATGTGCATCAAGGGAGAATATTCATCTATTAGGTCATGAAAAACTAAAGGAAAGGATATGGTTTTATTGCTACTTTAATAGGTTAGTGGTTCTAGGATAATGGTGCTAATAAAAAAAACTTAGGTGGGATATAAAATGTGTCATTAGTTGTCATATGGGAACCAAAAAAGGATGAGGGAGTTTTTTCATCCACATCCATAGGGACATGGGATACTAAATTGTGATTATCATCAACTGCAAGATTTTTCTTAAAATCGAGGCCATGTTTCTCATGCATTTTTTATAAGGTCATTTATTATAACCTCATATGGTCCTTTTTCATAATTCCCTAATGATTTTTTTTTAAAAAATAATTTTGTAGGTAGGTTTATGCAAAGTGAAGTTTGTTAAGAAAGGAGAAGTTAGATGTGGATGGTTGAGCATGCATTTGACTTTCCCTATGTAAAGGAGATTGATCAATTCCTCCATAGGTTAAGTTCATTTGAAGATTATGAGTTTAAAATGGGATAATGTCTCCTAGATTGGTTTGATAGGTACATTTTTTATCAATACATCCATATTCTTAAAGGTTTGATAAATTTTTGAACATTAATAGCTGATATTCCCCTACAGAAAGTTGTTGAAAAGTCAAGTTAAAAGAGTTTACTCAGGGATATGGGATGAAGGTATAGTAGATATAGAAGATGTTTCCCATAAATATAATGGAATTGTGTTATTTATGGGGACCAAGACATCATTAAGTTTATAAGTCAAGTTATATGTTTTGAACATATGTGGATCTGCTTGAACAATATGGACCTTGCCCTCATGTTCAAAATTTAGACATTGGTGCAAAGTGGAGTAGATGCAATGCATAACATGTATCAAAGGATGTCCCATTAGGATTTTATATTTAAATTCACCTTATATTATGTAAAATAACTTGGGGAGAGTACATATATATACTTGGATGGGAAGGATAAGTATTCCTAATGTAGGGGCCACAATATCATTAAATGCATATAAGATGGCTGGAGATTGAGCTATAATAGTTTTAGGTAATTGTAGTTGCTTAAAATAATGTGATGAGATAATATCTATACTTGATATATTATTAATAATTACTTATTTGGTTTGGGTATGATTAACTTGGGTAGTGATAAATAATAGTGGATCTTGGGCATCAAGATGCAATGGTGATATTTCAAAATTGTGGAATGTTATGGATGAGGTTTTTTGCAAAGATACGATAAAAAATGATAGAAGTTGGGATTTATCTGATTATATCTTGATATCTTTCAAGGCCTATATCATATCCTTGTGATGCTACATAGATTTTTGGATAAGTTAATACAAATACATCTTGATGGGGAGTTGATGGAATTATTTTAAAACTGACATATGTATCAACTCCAAAGCATTATTATTCTATGTTTTTCCTAAAATAGAAATTTTAGGTTTTAGGATGTGTATTTTAGGACCATATATGGTATAATCAGGAGCCTTTACAATAGTACCTTTAGCTTTTTTGGGATTTTGGGTCTTATGACCCTAGGTCTAGGATCATGTGGTTATGTGTATCATGTCTATCTGATATAATGGTGGATTTATTGTGTTTTCATAATCATCCAAGTCTAGAGGGTTTAAATTGGGTTGATATTGAGTTTTTTTAAAATTTATATCTTCTTTTGAAACTTTTTTTGACCCTCTTTGTAATATATTAGTTCCTAGAGTGGTCATAACCCTAATAATTTAATTACGAGGATAATCATGACCAAATTATTCCATTAAAAGATCATTGTATTCTAATAAATTTTAGACTATAGATTTAAAATGTTGTAATGTTTAGTATCATGTCTCACTATTTTATGGTACATGCATTTCTTCCTTTCCTAATACCATGCCAATTTTTTAACATGAGAGTTAATAGGTTTTATGGGAGGTAATGTGATAAGCAAATTTTGGAATTAATCAAGAATCTTAGAGTAACACCCCCATAATGTATCTTGGTGGGTTTTTATACCCTCTAAGGCATTGGCATGGAGGTTGTATTTTCTTTTGAGTCTTGATTCTTTGCACTGATTGTTTTAATATTCCCCATAGAGTGTACTTTATGTTTGGGATAAGACCTTACACCTAGGTTATGTGGGTAATAAGGATTTGAGGGATTATGAATTGGAATTATTACCATTAGAATATCCCTTTATAATTATATATTCTCTTTAGAAGAGGATTACACAATGTTAGTTTTTAGTCTCACCCAAGGATGAGGTCCCAATATGGATGCTCTAGTTCGAATTGGTGGCAGAGCCATTTTCCCTTTTCAAATCTAGTCAAAGGAAGCATAGATATCCTCTTAAGGTATTTCAATCATTATGTGTTTATGTTGTAAATTTTTTCTTCATGACACCCAACGTTTTTTTTTTCCACTTCCTGAAGCATTTCCCCTAATTTCTCTCTTTACAAGATTTGGCTCTTCTCGAGCTATAAGGGAAACTAGTTTTGGATTTGGTCAAGGTAATGTAACAGTCCTTTCAAGAGGGAGTAAGATAGAGGGGATGAGTATGCTACATGAAGGTGTTATAGTGATTAAAGGATTCGTATGCCTATATTCTAGTATGTCTAGACACTCATCCTCTTTGATAGATTTATCATCCTTTGTTTTTAGTTGATTATCTTGAATGGGTTTATGTAATGTTTCCTTAATGAGATCTGGAAAGCCTGAGTGAATCTTGGGGACATATCTACTTTATTTGGATGGTTTTAAATCATATCCTATAAGGAGATATGGGATTTTAATTTTCATGGAATGTGATTCAAAAATACTATTAACTTCTTTAGGCAAAATTTGATCATGGATTATACTCACATGGGTCTCATGATCTAAGTTACATCTTGAATTAACATGTATGGAATTATACATATAGGTATGGTTTGGAAATGGTTGCCTAAAGATACCTATGGATTAATTAGGAGATGCATTAGGGTTATCTAACTGTAACTCTCTTTGGTCAACAAGGTTTTGAAAAAGACCTTTGAAGTAGCGACACCTATTGATGTCATGACCTGGTACATGATGTTAGTTGCAAAAGTCATTTTCTTTTAACTAACTAGGCTTGAGTTGAGAGTCATCAAGAGGTCTAACTAGAAGAAGTTAAATAATAGAAGATTTTAAGGGCTTGTCTAAAATGGAAGTGTATGATTCCCCTAAGGGTGTGTAATACTAAAGAGAAAACCTTGTTAATGATTATTTTGATTATGCTTGGGAGGTAGAGGGTTTGGATTGTCTCTTTATCTGTGGAGGTAATGATTTTAAGACCACAAAATTAACAATGCCTTTGGTTTTGGTATTTTTAGTTCCTTTGGAGGGATCAAGTTTGAAGTTATTATTATGTAACTTTAACTTACCTTCTTCTACATCTTAGATTTCTAGTTTACAGGCCATGGAAAATGCCTCATCAAAAGTCTTTAAGGATTGAACTCATAATTTTGATGATATATGCTTGGCACATGATCTCAAATATAATTCAATTAATTCTAGTTGATGAAGCGATAAAGTAAGTTGGTTTATAAAACTTTTCCATCTAGCCACAAAATCAGTAATAGATTCATCATCAAATTATCTAATGGCATAGAGGTTGGTTATGGTCACTTTCCTTGTATTGTTAATGGAAAAATGTTTCAAAAATATTTTAGCTAGTTGCTCAAAAGATAATAGAGTGTTGAGGATAGAACTGTACCAGTCTAAAGCTAGTCCAACTATAAACATGGGAAACATCCTTAGGAGATGAGTGTCATCATGAGATATGAGATAACAAGAGTGTCTAAATTCTCTAATGTGTTGCTGAAGATCTTCCTTATTTTGAAATTTCATGAATTTTGGAATTTTCCATTGTGAGGGGTATGGCCTAATAGGGATAGTTGGATTAATGGGTTCATTTCATATTTACTCATATGTGAGCATATTTTTATTCCCAAAAGTAAAGGCTTTTATATTTTTCATCCTATTCATAAGGATGTTCATAAGGCCAGGCTGGGTATTATATTGAGGAATACCCCTTAAAAAAATTTGTTGCAGGTGTTGATAGGTATGAAATGGAGTGGAAAAGGATTGTGACAAGGGGTAACCAAAAAATGTTGTCAGAATAGGTTAGGATGCTACCACATATTGTGGGGATTATAAGGGTATATTTTGTTGTGGGGATGGATAAAAGTAAGTGGATCCAAGGGATTATGGGGGAGTTACATATTGAGTGGTCAATGGTACAAACTAGTGAAGATGTTGACTTAAGGGAACTTGTTGTAAAGGTTGGTTTTGAGGTTTTGAAGTTATGCTAGTTTGGATGGGTGCGAGAGTTACAAGGATTGAAATTACTAAGTTCTGAGGTGTAGTAGTATAAGGTGGAGTAAATGTAAGTTTAGGCATAGTAACATTTTGTGCTTGGGTATTAGTTGGATATGAAATACTATATATTACTAAAGGTGGATTGCTCAAAGGTTACAATGGGTTAGTATTTGGGGGAGGATTGTTGAGAGAGTAAACCATGGCTACAGTGAGACCTTTAGGTCCCTCTAGGTCATACCAAAAACATTCTTGTAAAATTATGTATGATTGGAAAGTGGAATACATATGGCTTGAATACTAAAGTAATGGTTAAGATAAATTAGATTACAATCTAATATGTTAGTGAATTTAGGATCTCCTAGAGTATAGAACTAGGGAATACCCTCCCCCATAGACTCAAGAGATGTAGGAGGACTCAAGGTGTTGTCCATAGATGAGGATGAGGTTAGGGACTTAGTTTGTTTTAACGACTATTGTCATGTCAAAATCATGTATCATCAAAAATAAATAGAGAAATTAAATATAAAATCACATAATAGTCTTTTAATTATCTCATTTTATTGGAAACAAGCACACACACACGCGCACGCGCGCGCACACACACACACACACACACACACACACACACACACACACACACACACACACACACACACACACACACACACACACACACACACACACACACACACACACACACACAATACTAAATGTACCTAAAATATTTATTTCTTTTATAAACTAACTTTAGAGTGTGGTAAGGAAAAATATCAATAAGGGTATTGGAAATTGTAATCTAAAGATGGTTTTGGGTTTTTATTTTAGGATGGGAACCTATATATACATGAAGGTAATTTGAGGCCTAAATCTATGTTGGAATAAATTATGTAGCTTGGTATTGGGGCCTACCCCATCACTTCACACACCAAAATTATAAGGATGTCAAGTGCTTAGAATTTATACTTCTTTCCATAATTTTTATACTTGGCCAGTATATCATTTTAGTTTTCTCCTTGGTGATGAAATCCAAGTGTGTCCACCTTAGGTGGAAAAATGTTTCAATGCTTATTTTAAGCTTAAATGGTTTTGGTTTTGTGTGAGAAAGTGTGATTACTACTATATATTAATCCACCTATATTATATTATGTGAATTATCTAATCACACAAAGGATTAATGCAATTCTTTTCAAACTTTAAAATGAAAAGTAGAATTTTTGGATTTTCCACTTTTTTGAATGAAAACAAACAATCAAGAAAATGCAACTAATGAATGATTTCACAATGAAATATAAAAAATAATAATGAAACCTTAAGGATCCCACCAAGCGTGCCAAAATGTTTTAGTATTTTTCAATTCATTTCCTTAATAAAATAAACTTACTAAAAATAGAAATGATACAAAGTTTAAAGAGGAATACATGTGATGGGAGATGTACACTATTGATCCAACAACATGGGAGCTTCTTTTTTGCTAGGAAGGACTATCTGCATAACAAAGACAACTTGGAAAATATTGATTAATAATATAGATGGTTGGACTTCTTGATACAAGATCAGTTCCAGGAAGTGGTACACTTCCTTATAGGGATGCCAGTCCACTATTTTTTATGAAATCAAGTGGATAATATAATGAGATAAATTATAATAAATCATGCGATAATATTATGAAATTGAAATAAAATAAATCATTCTACTACATAGATATTATCAAAAAACTCATTCCAATATGCTATGGCTAAGTCTTCTTATTCCTGAGTTACTTCTAGTTGCTCGATGATGGATTCTAGAATTGAGGAAAAGATAATCACACAAAGTCCTAACTCAAAAGATATGTCACTTTGATTGGTGAATAATGGGTGAGGAGCTATGGGTAAATTATGGATTGAAACCACATCATGTGTAACATAAGGTAAAGTCATATACAGACAATAATGCATGATTTTAGGACATAGAAATAGTAAATTTGAAATACTTAACATTGTTAATCTAGTCTCGAGTTGTAGATAGAAACAAAAGCATAGGGATTCATTCCAATTATCTCAGAATTGGTATCAAGTAGGTAATTCATGTCGATCCAAAAAGAATCATGGTAGATATTTATTGTGTGTGTTTAAAGACTAAGAAAAGGGGCATCAGGAGGGATTTAATAGATTATAAAAGGCTTATAAACTAGTCATTGGTTTGTCTAAATAAACTCATGACAAAAAATAAAACATAAATGAACAATGCAGTAATCTAAAACCATTAAAATACACAACATACTTACCTCTACAAAAGCTTCTTATGTTGTAGAGAAATACCTTATCTACAAGGATGTGCTTGGCTTTGGACACAGTGTGGACAAATTAGAACTGGGATTGCATTGTTTTGTAGTGATCCAAAGGAATTTTTTCAACATTCTAGTGTGCAGAAATTAGGATCCATAACCTAAGGTCATACTGGCTAGAAATCAATATCGATCCTAATAGGATCAATGATGATCTTTGCAATCATTATCGATTTGGTATGAGTTTAAGTTGTTAGATCTAACAACTCAAGATCCTAGATTAAACTTGGGAAAATTTGGTTTTTAATTGGGCTTAGGTATGGAGAGGTTGTTAAGGACGTTACAACAAATTACCCCTAATAATATTTGGGATATTACTAGTATTTAGGGATGGTTAACTAATTACCTAGGTAAAATGGTAATTAACTAGATTATTTACACAATGTTAGATGATAAATAGTAAAACTATATCAACAAGTGTAAAAAAGGTAGGGAAGGATTAAGACACTTTTATTCATAATAAAATGGTGGAAATTTATAGTGTCTACAATTGGGAAAGAAATTTGGCATCCTACTGTTATGTCTAGTGGGTGGTGTTCAAGTGTTTTGATTGGTCTTTCCATTGTTTGTTATTTTGAATTCATACATCCCTATGATTTTTTATTATTCGTTAAATTAGAACTAAATTTTATTTAATTCCCTTGGTAAAGGATGAGATTTTGATTTCTTATAAATCTCTTTTCTACAATTTTACATTTTAAAAAAATAGTGGCTAGATTGTTTTATGTACATTTATGTGATTTTTCTTTTAGATTTTTATTTTTCATAATATATGATTTATTTGGGTTGGTTGAAGAATAATATTAATATATCTTTAAGTCTAGTATTTACATTGGGTTCACCAACATTATTAGTTACTTAACATAGAGTCTTCTATCAGGGCATGGGAGAGGGTGTTAAGTCCTAGACTAGTGTCTTTATGGGATATTATCTCATGTGGGTTTCAATTTTTCAATTATAGATAATAATTTTCATTTTTATGCATGCATTACATGCCTTGAAAACAATTTGATCTAAATTTGAGGGTTTTTTGGACCCTAAATTTTTTGTGATGTTTTCTAGCCTTGAATATTTTGCATTATAATGATGTTGTAGAAAAATTTATCTTTTGTTAACTTCATTAAATTTTATTGTTTCAATTTTAATTATTTTTTGTGTTTTATCATCTTCATTTACTATTTTTGACTAAGATGTTGATGTGGTGAATCCAAATGTTTGGCAGATTGCGTGAGTGATGTATTTGGCAATGGCTTTCCTTTGTGGATAATTTTGATGCATAGTTTGATTTTATCATACTAATATTCATTCGTTAATGTTATAATGGTGATCTCATTTGACATTATGACATCTTGACAAATTTTTTGTTGTGTGGAAAATTTTCCCCATTTGGGGATGGATGATGATATTATTGTTGTGAAAAGAATAAGATGTTATGATTTAGTAAAGATATGGATTGAATTATAGGACATAGTTTATATCACTATTCTTGTTGATACTTATCTAAATAAACTATAATGTTGTATATGACATTAATGCTAGGTAATTAACGCATTATATGAGACTTAGTTATCTAATGGTGTTACCCTTTGGCATGGAAACTAATTAACGAATACTTAGTTAAGTATTCGAATATTAAATAAATTAAAGTAAAATTTATTCAACACATGGATAGATGCAGGATGATGGGGGAAAAGAGGGGAGCTTAAACAGATTTTTTTTCTAAAAATAACTATAGTTGAACTTGGAGAGAGTTTTAAAGAAACTTGGAAAAATAATTTGACAATAACATAATAATATAAAATGTTTGAAATTGATAGATTTATGACAATGGATTGACACTTTTTTTTAAAAAGATAGACTGCATTTGTATAAACACACTTTTTTTTTAGTAAATGGATGAAAGTTTGTATGAAATTTCATATACGAATAGATGAAATGTCAAAGATTCGTTAGGATATTTTTTATTAATTTTTTAATAAATATCTATTTTTAAAATAATTTTACAAGTCATGATAACTAGAAAAATTGAATTAAAAGTGTAAAAAGACAACTTTTTGACCTTAACTTTAGGAAAATTATTTTTTTAAAGTATAGACAATGATGCATAGATTTGTTAAGTATAAGTTTTATAAAATTTAAATTATTAGTCATAAAGTAATAAAGGTGTTTTTAAATATATGTATATAGTCCATAATGAGGTCTATAGTGTATAAATTAAGTAATAATTAATAATAATAGTTTAACATTAAATATATATATATATATATAATGTTAAACTATTATTATTAATTATTACTTAATTTATATATATATATATTCAAAAACTAAACTTCCCCTCTACAAACCCATGTACTTTTTTTTTAAATAATAAAATATACCTAATCAGATCTTTTGAAAAAGACAAAATAATACTTCTTAATTTCATGAAAACCATGTGGGCTACTCCATGATTGGTTTTAGGCTAGGTTCAAACATCTCAAAGCCTATACCCAAAGCAATTTTAGAGGGAAAATGTAAAATTCAAGTATTGAAATGTTAAAAGGGTATATTCCCTTTGAAAGACATGTTATGCCCATTTCATAACAAACAAATTATTTCAAATGGGTTACACCCTTTTAAAGACATTATTTTAATAAGGAAATGCAAATATTCAAAAAATTGAAAAGAAAGGGTGTACACCCTATGCATTATAAAGGACGTACATCGATTGGTAAGATGGTTTTTTTTTAATTATTTTCTTTTGTTTGTATTAAGATATATTTAATAAAATAAATTTAAAGTATAATAATATAAAATGTACTATAAATTAAATTTATTACTTTTGTTTTACTAAATATAACAAATCAGGGCCACTCGACATCTTTTGAAATCAATTTTAGAGTTGTAGTAGTTACCATTTAGAAGTTAGTTTTTCAAAATCTATTATGGTCAGTACATAGTTTTCAAAATTTGAGGATTAGAAGATAAAATGAGAAACAAAATTATGAATCATGCTACGTATGTAATAAATATATACCATTGATCATGTCCCCTACTTTATCTAATTGAGTATGCCCTACTTACTTTGCCTACATGAGTATGCCCTACCCAGTTGAATACCCAAACCATATATTTATATTGAGCATGCCCTACCTAAATACCTAATACATATCTTAATCTTAATTATGACCTACCTACCTTCTTGTATTTCAGTATGCCCTACCTACTTATCCTTCATTCCCTACCTTCTTGATTATTTTATACTTGAGTTATTTACTTGAATATACCCTAACTAAATGAGTATGCCCTACCCAATATAATACCCAATCCATATCTTGATCTTGAATACCTATATCTAATCCTATCCATATTTATTTTATATCATAATTATCATTCTTAAAGATTAATAGAGGGGTCGTTACTAGATCAGAGGATAAAGGATAGGATGCATAATCAAGGGGTGATTTAAAAGTAGGAGAGGAGGTGTTATCAATATATAGATAAACTAGGGATGATTAAGAAAAAGGATTGAAGGCAGATTCCTAAATTATCTTTGGGAGTTTCAATTAATGGGTCTATCAATATGCATAAATGACTTCCCTATACCATGTAACCTATATCATAAATGTAGTCATGATAAAATAATTCATACATGACATTTTTCTCATACCTATTACTACATGTATGTATATAGTCACTCATACATGACAAATATATGTAGTCATGATATGATAATTTATACTAGACATGAATGTAGCCAGTCACCCTAGTACAATCCACTCAGAATAGAATTAATCAAAACACCATTTAAAATTAATCTTAAAAATATACATTCACTCTAAAATAAATGTCAGATAGATGGGTCAATCCATGCATGATTCAATTCCAATCTCATGAATTATGCCAAAGCCATCTTCTATCATTCCAAATTCACATAGGACATTACCACTACCAAAACCACTGCCACTATGAATTTGGGTTGAGGGGAGTGTTTTTGAACCCTATTTTATGAATCTCATATCAAAATCACTCATTTCACTATCTCCCTCTCCCCAAACAATATGGAGAGAGGGGTTCAAGTTCATAAATTGTCATTAGTCATCATCATCATAATCACTCCCTCATCATTCATAATCATCATTAATCCCTCTTTCATCAACCTTCATCATCCCTCATTATCCCTAATGATAATGTTATTGGTCCTTATCATTTTTCATTATCCATAGTCACTCCCTCATTATCCATCATTGTTCCTCATCATCACTCATCATCCATAATCACTCCATCATGAACCCTTATCATTCTTAGTCATCCCTAGTCACTCCCACATCATCCCCCCTCATCCAAAATCATCCCTAATCACTCCCTTAATTTCATTCATTATCTATAATGACACCCTCATCAAAATTAATCATCCATAAGCATTCCCTCTTTATCCCTTATCATCCCTAATCACCCATAATCACTCCCTCATCATCCTTAATTACTCTCACATCAACCCTCATCATCCCTTATCATCTTTAGTATCTCTATCAATGGCCCTAATTGTACCTCATCATCCCTAATCACTCCCTCATTGGCCATCATCATCCCTCATTATTTATAATCACTCCATCATCCACTCTCATCATCCCTAATCATCCTTCATTATACCTAATCATCTTTAATCACACCCTCATCAACCTTCATTGTCCCTAATCACACCTTAAATTATCATCATCATCTTTAATCATCCATAATCACTATCCCATAATCCATAACCACCATCATCACACCTAGTCATACTCTCATCCTATATAATTGTTCCTTATTATCCCTAATAACTCCCCAATTATCCCTCATAATCCAACATCATCCTTCATTATACCTAGTCACCCTATCATCATCAATCATCATCTCTCATAATCCCTAATCACTCCATCATCATACCTAATCACTACCTAATTTTCCTTCATCATACCTAATCACTCCCTCATCAACCCTCATCATTTTGCATCCTCCCTAGTCACACCTTCATCTTTCATTATTTAGCATCATCCCTAATTACTCCCTCATCATCCATCATCATTATTATTTATCCCTAATAAATCCCTATTAATTTTTCCTCATACCTCATTGTCCCTCAACATCCCTAATCATTCCCTCATTGGCCCTCAACATCCCTAATAAATTTTTCATCATTCATTATCACTCCCTCATCTGGTAGAGTGTGTTCCAATCCAGTAACTAGTACAAATTTTTTTTAGAGTGAATGGAATCTTTTTCATATGAATTTTGAATGGTGTTTTGATTAATTTTGTTTATATTCGAGTGTACTAGAGTGATTTTCCTCATTTATTTTTGGTATATTAAGTAAGGCCATTATAGATTACTCTAGGGAGATTTTCATATGATTTCCATGGTGGAAATAAGATAATACACTATTTGAGATTTCATGGTAGAAATTCCTTTTGAATGATGAGGTATGATGACACATGATGATAGATAAAAAATAACCCCAATCAATAAACACTAAACCCTAAAACCCTAAACTCTAATACATAAAACTAAAACCCTAACACCTACCATAAAACTATAAACCCTAAAATTAAAACCATAAAACTATGATTTCCATTTGAATGGTATATTTTTCACATGAATATTGAATGGTGTTTCAATTATTTTCATTCTGATCAGAGTGTACTAGGGTGATTTTCCTCATTTATGTTTGGTAGACTAGGTAGGGCCATGATGGATTACTCTAAGGAGATTGTCATATGATTTACATTGTGGAAATTAGATAATATACTCTTTTCACTTTCATGGTGAAAATTATTTTTTAATGATGAAGGATGATAATAGATCAAAAACAACCCCAATACATAAACCTAACACCTACCCTAAATCCCTAAACTATAAAACCCTAAATCATAAAAATATAAACCCCAAACCCTAAACTATGGGTCAATCCATGCATGCTTCAATTCTAATCTCATGAATCATTTAAAATTTGAATAGACTAAAGTCATATTTTATCATTCCAAATTCACATATGACACTACCACTACCACAATTTCTACTAGTATGATTTTGGGTAGAGGGGAGTGTTTTCATACACTATTTTATTAGGTTCATATCAAAATTACTCATCACTATCTCCCTCTCCAAAAACCATATGGAGATAAGGGGTCAAGTGAATGAATAATAATTTATCATCATCATTAATCATCATCCTTAATCCCTCTCTCATTGACCTTCATCATCCTTCATTCTCCCTAATGGCAATGTCCTTAGTCTTCATCATCGCTCTTCATCCCTCGTCACTCCCTCATCAGCCTTCATTATCCCTCATCATCCCTAATCATTCCTTCCTTTTCCCTCATCATCTTTTATCACTCCTAGATGGACCTTTATCATACCTAATCATCCCTAGTCCTCCCATCATCCCTAATCACTTGATCAATGGACCTCAATGTCCTTAATCACACCCTCATTGACCCCCATCATCCCTCATTGCCCATCATCATCCATAATCACCCATAATCACTCCATCATCATCTCTAATTTCCCCTAATCACTCCCACATTGACCCTCATCATCCCTAATCACCCATAATCACTCCATCATCTCTCATTTCCCCTAATCATTCCCATATTAACCCTCATCATCCCTATTCACTCCCTCATTGGACGTCATTATCCCTCATCATCCATAATCACTCCCTTATTAGACATAACCATTATTCATTATTTATGATCTCTTCCTCATCAACCCTCATCATCCCTAGTCACTCCATCATCCACAATCATCTATTATTGTCCCTAATAATCCCTATTCACGACCTCATTATTCCTCATTATCCCTAATCACACCCTCATGGACCCTCATCATCCATAATCATCCCTAATCACTCTCTAGTCATATATCATCATCCCTAGTCACACTCTCATCATCCCTCATTGTTTCACATCATCCATAATAACTCTCCCATCAACCCTCATCATCCCTAGTCATTTTATCATCATTAATCATCATATATGATCATCCCTAATCACTCCCTCATTGGCTTTCATCATCCCTAATCACTCCCTCATCATCCTACTCCATCTATAAAGTGTGTTATAATCCAATAGCTAGTATAAATTTATTTCATAGCGAATGGTATCTTTTTTAGATGAATCTTGAATGGAATTTTGATTCATTTTTTTATTGGAGTGTAATAGGGTGATTTTCCTCATTTATGTATAGTATTTTAGGTAGGTCCATGATGGATTACTCTAGGGTGATTATCCTATGATTTCCATGGTGTAAATAAGATAATATACTCTTTTCACTTGCATGGTGGAAATTCGTTTTGAATTATGAGTGATGATGATAAATGATGATAGCTCAAAAATAATTCCAATCCATAAACACTAAACCTTAAACTTGTAAAACCATAACATCTACCCTAAACTATAAAACTCTAAACCATAAAACTATAAACCCTAAACCTCAAATGCCTAACCCATAAAAACTTAAACTCTTACCATAAAACCCTTAAAACCCAAACCCTTAAATGTAAAACCTAAAATCTTAAACCCTAAACCTTAATCCAAAAAACTATAAAAAAAAACTCTAATCATAAAACCCCCAATCGATATAGGTGATATAAACTCGAATCTACTCTATATATAGTGGAAAACTATACTATGTATATTTATGTCCATAACTATATATATAAATGGTAGAGGGTCCTTGTGGGCACCCTATATACATATATTATGCATTGGATAGGATATATGAATGATATGCTCAAGACTAAGGGGAAGGGACTACTAAAGAGATGCCCTAATGGAATAGACACACAATATGATGGGACTATATATATATAGTGGGGGCCAAACATCATTATATAAGCCCCATATCTAATATATATATGGGTCACTTGGTCCCTTATCTAGGGGTAATTATATAGACTTCAAGGTAGGGTAGAGGTCGACTGAATTAGTATCAATATAAAGGGTATGTCATATATGTAAAAACATAGTTAGGTCCTCTCCCCGTCTTTATTGATTGACATAGGTCATAGTTGGGGTCAATAATAGGGTGATATCTACCTTGGGGCACCCGACACACTTAATTTATGAGATATATGGCCTATACTCTTAGGAGTCATTTCCTAAAGGTTTAACTCCACTCTTTATTTTTCATTTGGCTTGTCCCTCCCCCATCAAATTCCCTATCTATATATAAATATTTGGCCTAGTTATCTAGTATATGGAATATAAAATGGAGATAGGCCATATATCCTGATGTAAATACAAATTCTAATCATACTCTTTATAATCCATATACACCCATAATCGTCCAAAGGTAAGGTAAATTAGAAAGGTAGGTTCTCAACACACTGGTAGTGGGTTGAGATGAGTAAGGGCTTAAAGTGGGCTAAGAATATGGAGGAATGGATTCTAAGAAATGCATCGCTCCTATATCATATCTTAAATTGTGGAGTAATATATCTCAATAGACATGATACTTGGGGAACTCAACTACCCATATATAGATAGGAATGAAGGAGCTAGCTAGCCTACCCATATATAAACACAAGGGAGATGACTAAATTGATGTTTAATTATGATTAGGTACTAATTATATATGATGAGGGATGAAAATTACCAATGAGGGAGTGATAAGGGATAATGAGGGACAATGAGGGATGATAGAGTGACTAGGGTTGATGAGAAATGATGAGGGTTGATGATAGAGTGATTAGGCATGATTATGTCTAATGAGGGAGTGATTAGGGACAAGGAAAGATAAGTAACAAGTGATTAATGATGATGAGATAAAATGATGAATGATGATAGAGTGACTAGGAATGATTAGGTATGATGAGTGAGTGATTAGGAATGATGAGGGAAAAATTATAGATGAAAAGGTCCAATGAGGGAGTGATAAGGGATGATGAGGGAAAATGAAGGATGATAGAGTGACTATGGGTGATGATAAATGATGAGGGTTGATAAAGAAGTGATTAGGGATATGAGGACTAATGAGGAAGTGACTGGGGAAAAGGAGAGATAAGGAGGATGTGATTAGGGATGATGAGGGATTGGTTAATGCTCCTTCCCTTTTCAATATATGTCTTGATCAATTCCCCCTATCATTTATCTATATAGGTTATAATGTTACTCTCCTAAGTTTTAAGCATCCCTTGATAATTCCCCCTATCCTTTATCCCTTAACTTTGGGTTTAAGGTCTTTAGGTTTAAGTATTTTATAAGTTATGGTTTATAGGTCAGGGATCAAGGCCAAGGTTACAGGTTATGGGTAGAGGTTAGGGATAAGGAGTAGGGGGTATGGGTTATAGGTTAGGGTTTATGGTTTATGGTTTTGGTTTTCAGGGTTTAATGTTTACGGTTTTGAGGAGTATGATTTAAGGTTTAACGTTTTAAGATTTAGGGTTTTAAGATTTTAGGGTTTAAAGGTTTAGGATTTAGGATTTTAGATTAGGGATTGGCATCAGTGTTAGGTTTTAGGGTTAGGGGTTAAGGGTTTAATGGTTTATGGGATTTATAGTTTTTTTAAGTCTTTAAGATTTAAGGTGTAAATGTTTAGGTTTTATGGTTTAAGGTTTTAGGGTATAAGGTTTAGGGTTTAGATTTTAGTGATTAGGGTAATGTATGTTATAAGGGTTTTTGTTTTAATGGATTAGGTTTTAAGGTTTTAATGTTTAGGGTTCAGTGTTTAACATTTTAGGAGTTATGGTTTCAGGGTTGAGGTTTAAGGGTTTAGGGGTTTAGCCTTGTTTTAGGTTTTGTTGTTTTGGGTTTTGGTTTTATATTTTGGATTTTTGTGGTTTAGGGGTTTAGGTATTTTGGGGTTTAGGGGTTAAGTTATAAGGTGTTTGGGGTTTTACATGTTTTGGGTTTATGGTTTGGGGATAAATTTTTAGGGTCTTAAGTTTTGGGTTTGGATTTTAGGGTTTTAGGTTTTTTAGACGTTTATGGGTTTGGCGTTTATAAGTTATGGGTTACAATTTAGGGTTTAGGTTTTGGGGTTAAGGTCTAGGGTTTTAGGGTTTTTTGTTAAGGGGTTAAATAAAGTTTAGAGTTTAGGGTTTAAGCTTAAGGTTTAATGGTTAAGGGTTTAGGTTTAACAATTTAGGTTTTTAGGGTTAGGGTTTAAGGTTTTAGGGGTTATGGGTTTATATGTTTATGGTTTATGGTTTGGAGTTTGGGGTTAGAATTTTGGGGTTTAAGATTTGAGGGTTTCTTGTTAGGGTTTTGGGGTTTGGCGTTTGGAGTTATGGGTTTTGGATTCATGGTTTAGGGTTAATATGTTTAAGGTCTAGGGGTTAAGATTTAGGGTTTAGAGTTTTATGATTTAGGGGTTTAGGGTTTTAGTGTTTAGTGTTTAGGGTTTAAGGTTGAATGTTATGGGTTTCATAATATTTCCCCCATATATCTATGGCAAGGGCTTAATTCCTATGATATCCCTTGATTTAAGGTATTGGGGACTAGGGCATACTTAGAGTATGATAGAGAGGTGGATTTTTAATATCACCACTTAGAATGGTGTTAAGATTATAATTTAAACCATGAGTATGATATAGTAGTAATAGTCTATGTCTTAGTTGAGGGTTGGACATAATGGTCAAGATAGGTCAATGCATCCATGCATGCTCCATTTCACCTTATTATATAGACATTACATCCATGTTATAATAGGCTAGATCTCTATCTCGACTAATCCAACATGACATCTTATATATATATATATATATATATATATATATATATATATATATATATATATATATATATATATATATATATATATCATTATCTCTCTCTCTCTCTCTCTCTCTCTCTCTCTCTCTCTCTCTCTCTCTCTCTCTCTCTCTCTCTCTCTCTCTCTCTCTCTCTCTCTCTCTCTCTCTCTCTCTCTCTCTCTCTCAATTGTTGACATTCATACCTGAGCTTAGAGCTTACTAACTCCAATGTTATAGTTAGTTTCCAATCCTAAAATTATAAAAATTAATTATTAACTAGAATAGATTTTGAAAAAATAAATTATAAATGGTAACTACTACAACTCTATAATTAATTTTAGAATATACAAAATGGCCCTAATTTTTTATTTAATTTAGGAAAAAAAATTAAAGTATAATAATATAAAATTAAATGTAAAATTATAATTATTAAATTTTTTTTACTATATATATATATATATATATATATATATATATATATATATATATATAAACCAAATGCAACCAAAACATATTGTCACTCAAAGGGCATATGCCCTTTGCTAAAGGGTGTACCCCCTTTTCTAAAAAAGGTGTACTCCCTTTAGGCTTGGGACCAATCTACCTAAAATTTTCTATGTTTATTTATTTATTTTTAAATGGCATATGCCCTTTTCAAAAAAAATTATCTTATTCATTATGTCGACTTGTTTGTCCCACAACTTTGTGTATTCGCCCAAATGATAAAATTCATTAACAATAATGAACAAGAATATCATTATTTTATTTTGACACAACTTGAAATATAATTGATTAGGCATGAGTATATCCTTGATTAGATAATAACATAATATGAGAACCAAGCAATATAGTTTGGTTGAAGATTATTATTTTTATTTCATTTCCCCTACTAATGGAGTTAATTTTTTAAAATTATTTGTTATTGCTATGAAAGTGTAATCATTATTATGATCAGAATGAACATGGTTTCCACCATGTCCACATGTTATTATGTATATGTTGATTACATATGTTGTTGTATGATGTTATGCATATGCTAGTGTATATATGTTTTTTGTATTCCATTGCAAGGTAAAATTTATTGGTGAATTTTCATTAATTCATGAATATTTTGATTTTAAAAATTAGAAATTGGCTATTTTATTTAGTGGTGAACAATGTGGATTCACCTAAATTATCTAGGTGTAAGTTTTCTAGATCGGCAAAGCTACTATTTAAAATAAATTTCATAAATATAAATATAGTTCACCAATCTATTCAAATTAAATATGAGCTTATTTTCCATTATATGTAATATATAATCATTTGAGGATCAAATTTCTAAAGCATATTGGCATACCTACCATCTAGAGGTGTTTATGTCACTTTCTAGCATAGCTATCACTTACAACATTATCACCCATCATAGTCTATGTCAACCACCAGTAATTTAGTTGCACTATAGCATCTGAGTCAATTTCCCACAATATTTTTGCATGATATCTATGCTAGCAAGTGATAACTATGTTATTGATTGATAACTATGATATAAATAAAAAATAATGGTGTTAAATGAAAATAATGCTATTGAGGAATGACTATTATCATGTGATGATAATGTTATCGAATGATGGTACTACTATTGAGGGATAACATAATGATTATATGACATCATGGTTGTCATGAAAAATCATATCTATCATTCAACAATAAAAGACTATCATCCATAAAAAATCATTGTTATCCACATGTGGGTTTTCTGTATAATCACACATTAGCATGCCTTTTTTATCCCGTGATGTTTGGATTATCAATTAATCTACTCACCTAAACACCATCCATTAATATTTTTCCAAATTTTCAAAACACATACTCAGAGATTCACCAATAAAACCCATGTTCATTTCTATATGGATCATTAAATTTACCCTATTCCATTGTGGATGAAAATTCTCTTGATTGTGCATGTGTATGTTGCTTTTGAATGTGTAATAATTATTGTTATCATGTATTCAAGTTATTATGATTTTTTGGGACATAAAATAATGTTTCATAACAATTTTATGGTTTCTACTTATTTTTATTGCATGGTCAATTTATCTAAATAATTGAGATGTTACATTTTTATTAAAATATGCATGCCAAATTATGTATAAATGAGAAGTTTTGGAGTGTGATTGGCTAATCCTAATCATTTTAAAAATATAAAATGACATTATTATACTGATTGATTTCCATGTGAATGTTTTCTCTATGATTATTACTTGTTATAATCATGGATAATTCCCTTGTGTTGATTTAGTTTTGAAATTTCCCATGTATGATGGATGTTTGCTTATTATATGTTCTTCATTGTGTACTAAGTTTATGCATGAATGAGAATAAACTTATGACATTATGTGCACTTATATTTATATTATTACTTAAATTGATATATATATATATTTCATCCTTGTGTATTGTATTAATACATGAAGGAGAAGTGGATATTATTCCCAAAGTTGGGCATGCATTCCTACATGATTGTGCACACATCCTCCTTATGTAAAAATATATGTGTCAAAGAGATAGGTTAAATTCCCAAGGTGCACATAATGTAATATATATCTATTAAGGTGATGAGAGAGTGGTATAAGTCTTAGGCCTGGTGTAATTATTAAGTTCATATCCTCAGTTTTTTCAAGAGAGTTGGTTATGTCTCATATATGGATTCTAATAAGTGTTGATGTTGATTAATTAAAACTGATGAGATATTGTGTGTTACCCCATATGAGTAAGAGTATGTTTGAATATCTATATTGTAGATAGTTTATACATTCCAACAAGTCTTGTTGATGTTACATAAGTTTTGATATTCAAACTAGATTGTTGATGATATTGCTAATGATATGTTAATGTATCACTTGGTGTGTCTAGTGATCCTCAAAACAACCTAATTCATGGGTGATTAAAATGGATTTCCTATGGTTGGTGTTCCATTGGTGATAAATTTTATGGATTTATCATAATATATAATAATTTAAAAATTCTAACCCATGTGATAGCTATATATATTACTTTCATTGTTGTTATCAACACATGAATGAGATTTTATATTAATTATATCATATTTGGCTATCACTAATATTATATGGTTGAAGATATAAACATATTATTATGAAAATAAAACTTCAAGACAATGTTTCCTAAAGGGGGCAAGGATGTAGTGCTCCACCTAGCCTCAGCTTGGCTTGGGCACATGGTTAAGTATTAGTAGAGGTTAAACCCATTTATATTTTCTTTGTTCATGATTGTGATAAATTTTTATCTTATATATCCTTTGGTTATAATATATTTAGTCATTCAATTTAAGATATGTTTGTTATTGTTATAATGAATAAGTAATTGATTAATGTGCTTTTATTTATATTTCTTCATACCATATAGGTATCATAACGAGTTGGGTGCATGTGTAGTAAATTGGTGTTTAGAATGAGTTGATATATTATTCATTCACATTTAGACATGTTGTTTTTTCCTTGCATTCCTTTGATCAAATTTTTACCTAGTTGATTTTAGTTTGTTTGAGTTGTGACTTCTGCACAACTATCCACGGGTCTAATTTTCACATCTTTCTACTTAGCCACAAGTTAACATAATTATAATGAGATTTCCACATGTCATCAGTACATATTGGCATAAATTTTGTAAACTATTTATAATGGAAAACCATGAATCAACTCCTTAGTTCTAATTTGCATGATCTCACATTATCTCACTCTCATGAGTGTGAAGAAAGTTGGCACAGATCTTAATAACTATAGGTTTTTGATTTAATACAATATTTTCACTTGTCAAACATGTGTTTAGTTTCAATTTATTGATTTTTTCTACATAATTTTCATTTGATTAGTCTATGGGCTTGAGAAGGAGTTATATTTCACCACATGGATTTAAAACCAAATTTATAGTCTAAAGAAATGTGACCCCATTACTTAGTGACACATTTGGTAATTTTACACACTCATACGCTCATGAGTCATAATATTAAGTTTGTGTAGCACTTGAGAACCATGAGATTATGAGGCAATAACTACCAACCACATTCACCATTTTGCATCTTTTAATCAAAGTCCTTTTATAAAAAATATATTCATACATCCTAAGGAATATCATGTTTCCATGTTGATTAGCTCATATCTTCACTCACTCAAAAGTTCATAACATTTGTACTTGGAACCACATGTCACCTTGTAATAGGATTGAATATTTTGGAAGGATTGCTTTTTATCCCTACAAATTTTTATCCCTTTAGAATGTCCAAAGTGTCATCATGGAACTTGATCACAAGAATAAGGTAAGGCTTGTATTTGATAGATCAACTTTAACCATGGTTATGTGAAATGATGCCATGTAACATCAAATATTAGGCAAATGGGAGATGATGTCACCAAACTAGTAGGGCACGTGATGTAGTTAGCTTTTCATCACTCGATTAAAAATGATCATTGTATTTCTTGTCAAACTATCATAGTTCATAGATGTAGCATAAATCCACATGCAAATCTCATCGTATTTTATTCATAATTATCAACCCTGGATAATTATGGGATTAAGGTCGTACAGCCTAAAATGAGACTTTAGTGCTTCAATCATATGGGACAAGATGGCTTGAGACCATGATGCACTGTGATGGTCATGTGATGATTACGAGGATATTCATGCATAATTAAAACTAGAAGGAAACACCGTTATATGATAATATAAAAATCATCCTGATCATGGAAAGAGGTAGTCTTTTGTGGGCCCAAACCCCATAGGTCATAGGATTATCACTTGGTGGTTTTTAAACCAAGATTGACTTGATCGACCTTCCATATTAATCTAAAAGTATTAATTATGGATATAAATTGAATATTTGTTATCGATAAGATTTGAATTTTAGTAAATGTGCCATTAATCATCGGGCATATTAACTTCATGCAAGTGAAATTGAGTAAATTAATCTAATTAAGAAAAAACATTAGTTGGTTTTGGAATAGCACATGAGGGTGCTACAATCTAGTTTGTCCCCACCACTGTCCCAATGACTTCCAACATGTGGGTCTTCCATATTAGGTATGAGATCCTAACCATTATTATTATTTTCCTCAAAAGCCTCTTGCTTGGAGGGAGAAATGGAAAACCCCAATTAAAGGAAACTCATTTATATAGGGTGTTGACTACCCATAAGCACTAGCATTAAAGGGAATTGTAGTTAATGTTGGAAAGTGTCATCAAGGACAACCAATGTGGCATATGTTCTAAGGATCCTTATTTAGCTTACTAGTTTTATTTTTATCAAATTTGACTCATAAAATTATGATGAAGTATAATTTATTCACTCATTTTTTATGAATATATTTATAACATAATATTATATTAATATATATAGATAAACTTTTCAATAAAGTTATAATGTTTTAATTATCATAAAAATATTTATTTGACACCATAATGGGCATTCAAAATTAAAATCTTTAAATATGTATTCTGTGAATTATTCCATATGTCCCACCCTCAAATCTTCTAACTTCGACAAAGAAGTATCTAAAACATCAAGGGGATCAAAACATGGGTTCTTTGAATATCATGTGTATGATTTTACTTCCCTAAGAGAGTATGGGCTTAGGTTGCAAGGAATTTTTGGATGAAGTGTAAGAATCATTATTATTTGATGGTTTTATAGGATTTAGACGACTTACACAAGCAGTTTATAATAGATTAAAATATATAGAAGAATTTATAAATAAATTTGTACTATTTTTCATCTTTGAAAAAATAATATATTTTTATTTTAATGTCTAATAAATATGTTAAAGATATTTTACAAATATTTATAATAATCAATTTGCGATTCTAAAATAAAATTGAGTATATGTAAAATAATTTTAAAAGATTTATTAATTCTAAAATTTTAGAGGATTATTTATTCTTATCATAATTTGATAAGGAAAAACACCTTACTAAAACCACAATGGTTATCCTTACAATCATATGTAATCATAACTCAAAATCAAAGGAACATGTATTTTTTATTCTATATTCCCTTGATTTACATCCATGTATGTTTATGGATACATGATATCATTTTACATCCATTTATGTTTGTGGATGTTTATATATACATGATATCATTTTAGGAAGAATATATCATAACTATTGAGGATTATTCTATGTTCCTTCAATTTACATCCATATATGTTTATAAATGTTTACAGATGCATGATGTCACTTTAGGAAGAACATCTCATAAATTGAGGATTACTTTCTTAATGCACAATCAATAGTATAATAAAAGAGTTCCTTAAAATTTTAGATGATAACAAATCATATTTTGAAGAACTTAATCGATGAGAGAAAACTTAATATAATGGATATATGTGGAATTCAATGTTAATAACTATTTTTTTATAAAGATTATTTTTTATATAAATAATTGAAAAATAATAATTTGTGATAGAGATATATGAATGTGATAAAAAAAAATGTATATTTATATTTGATATTATTAAATTTCATATTGCATGATTTTGATATAATAAGAGTCACATTGTGCATTATAAATAATAATTTTTTTCACTAAAATATTAAATTATTTAATTAATGTTATTCATGTTTATATTATAATTATATAGCACTACCTCCCCAAAAAATATCCAATGATATTATAGGAAATGTAATATCATATATTATGTAAACAACACTTCAGATAACATTCGATTGTAAATATTTTTATTTGGTAGGTAAATATTTTTAAGATTAGATTTATTAATTGGTTTAATGTTTTTTTATCAAAGTTATGAATTGGTACGAGGACACAAAAGGGGCCCAATCCCTGAAAATAAGAAGATGCTAAACTACTAGGTAGTGATAAACCAAAATCAGCCACAAAAAGACTAGTAAAAAATTACATCAGAGTAAGAATAATAAGTCACCAAACCATATTCAATAAATAGCGATACACTCAAATATTATGTCCCTCAGAAAGAATACAACCTTTCTGACCAACATTGATTGTGGATTAAGTGGGAACCGGTTGAAAGAGCTAAAAAAAAGCAATGTGATCCTTATCTTCAAACAAAGGTTAGTCTTTTCATGTGTGTTGATAGGTCTTTCATTGTCCATTAAGATCTTTCTTTAGATTGTAAACATTAACCTTATAAAAACATATATATTTTTTCTTCTTCCACAAAAAAATTTTTTTTTTGGATCATAAGTCTCCCTCACAATATCCATTGATCTATATTTATAAAACAAATCCAAACACCACTTTCCATCCATATAATCTACCATAAACATGTGAGATACAACTCATATGGACCAGTTAAGAATTGAACCTAAGACCTTCCATTTGCTACTAGAGTGCTCTACCAACTAAGATATTGGTCCCTGTATGGCCAGCCCATCATTGGTTCAGGTGTGGCTTATTTCCAACACCCCCCAAGCACCTATAGTATGGCTTAATTGGGGGTGTTGGAAATAAGCCACACCCGAACTGATGGTGGGTTGGCCATAGAGGGTCAAGTAGCTCAATTAGTAGAGCACTCTAGTATCAAATGGAAGGTCCTAGGTTTGAGCCCTAGCTAGTCCATATGATTTGTAGCTCACATGTGGTATCAGAGCCATGCTAGGAGCCCCAACTCATATGGACCAGCTAGGACTCAAACCTAGGACCTTCTGTTTGTTATTGGAGTGCTCTACCAACTAAGCTATTGGCCCCTCTATGGCCAACCCATCATCGATTCAGGTTTGGCTTATTTCTAACACACCCCCTTAAGCCACACTATAGATGCTTGGGGCTCTTAGCTTGACTTTGATACCACATGTGAGCTACATCTTATATAGACTAGCTAGGACTTGAACCTAGAACCTTCTATTTGCTACTGAAGTCCTCTACCAATTGAGCTATTGGCCCTTCTATGGCTAGCCCATCATCGATTTAGGTATGGATATTTCCAACAACCCCCCTTAAGCCACACTATAGGTGCTTGGGGCTCCTAACCTGGCTCTAATAGCACATGTGAGCTACATCTCATATGGACCAACTAGGACTCAAACCTAGGACCTTCCAGTTACTACTGGAGTGCTCTACCAACTTAGCTACTGGCCTCTCTATGACCAACCCATCATCGGTTCAGGTGTGACTTATTTCCAACAAAACATACCTAAAAAATAGTTTTAAAATTTAAACAATGAAATCATCATATTCATAAAACAAACTATGATCATATCAAAACTTCATAAAACCACAATAAATCTTAAACTACAATAAGAATAAATATCAACCTAATAATGAAGTTAGTCTTAAAACTCATATACATGAACTCAACATCATTTAATAAACTTATACATGACCTCCAAACTAAAAATGAGCCCAATTATTTTAAAATACATATCCTTCAATATCCTCTCCTACCACTCATGAAAATAAACATGAAATTATGACCATACTAATGTCAACTTCATGGCATGGATGCTCATTCAACAAAGTTTGTCTATACTTTTTAATTATTTTAGTAAATCAAATTCTAACATTAATTCTTTAAATTTATAAGTGTTTAAAATAGTAAAATGTTTAATACATGTATATCTCTAAAATATTTTTTCCATCTTAAAAAATATATCAAATGAAGTTTTAATAAAAAATTAATAATCTCTTTAAAAAAATAAACATTAAAATTATCATATGACAATATAATAGATATAAAATGTATTTAAATTATTGAATGCTTTATATGAAAAATATCTAAAAACAAATATATAGAAAATGACTTTTCATAAATCTTTATAAGAAATATAAATAAGAAAATATATTTTGATAAATGTGATCTACAAATTATAAATTGGAAGAATAAAATATCTCACATAATAAATAATTTTTTATATTGATCAACTTTAATTGAATCTCTTTTCCTCTTTAAAAAAATAAACCTTATGAGATTAAAAAAGTTCTAAATAGACACCCTTTCTATAACAATAGAGTCACAAACGTGATAAAATATGAGTTTTTAAACCCTCAAATTTGATAGCTTATTTTAATTAAATGTAAGATTTTATAAATAAAAGAATAGAAAATATGTTGATTTAATAGAATATTCACACAGAAAAACACTACTATATTAGTGAATGTTTTTAAGGCACCCAAAACATAATATTCAATATACAATCATAAAATACTAAATATATAACATTTCATAGTGTGTTGATATAAGGTAAATCCATCTATTTGTATACTTTTCCTAATAATGAGTATGTAGATTTACAATTATATAGCTTGATATATAAACATCAATATTATTATTTACCATATTTATTGAATGGCTTCGTAGGCTCCTTCACACACAAAATAGTTTCAAAAAAAAATTCCCTATCTCAGTGGTGCATGTTCAAATTTGCAGGCTCCAATATTATCGGTTGATTCAGCTCAAGATGCATGGCTTTTACGTTTAACTCCTAGTCTCCCTAATGGAGGGATAAACCCTTGACCTCCCTCCACACAGTCTGGGTCAAGCTACTCCCTCCCACAGGATGTCATCTTAGCAACTTTGTGCTCTCCAAGTGTTCATTGTAGGTCTTTAGTGGATAGATCTAATTCCTTTCTAATTAGTGCTCCATCTTCATGCTTAGATTGGTCTAATATAACACATGTGGGGAAGGGTTTTCAGTATGAGAATCCTCCTGCACTACAGGAGATGCCAAATCATAATCTTATTCCCCTTGTGGATTGGGGTTTCTACTTCAATGGGTTAGAATACACAGGGGTTTCAAAACCTAAATATTTTAGTGAAGTGGCCTCCAAACTAATGCCTAGATCTGCACCTAGGGATCTCAATTCTACTCCCTATGCTACTGTGATGGTCTATGATGAGGAGGCCACCAAGAAAGTGAAATCTATCGAAGACTTCTTCACAACCCATGGCATCATCTGTAGAATTGCTAATCTCTACCCTAAACTCCAATACCTCCATGCCTGGATCTCAAAAAATTGGAAACCCTCTTGCAAGGTAGACTCAAGATTTACCTTAGTGCTAAGAGCTTTTTTATTATTTTTTTTTACTATTGCAAGGACAAATATTTGATTTAAAATCAGTTCTAGAGCTTGAATCTTCATCCTTTCATTATGAAACCCTAGTCCCCCTTCTTTAACCCCTTTAATGAATCTCTAAATGAAAGACCTATCTAGATTCGCCTTCCATACCTCCCTTTCCATTTTTGGTTTCAACCTAGTTTTAAATCCATATGTAACTCCCTCGGTAAATTCATGCAAACTCACCTAGACACTACTATTTTTTCACATACCACCTTCGCCAAAATATTGGTCATTGTTGATATCTAAAAGGATCTACCTAAAAAAATTGTTTTGTAAGTGGGTGACCATTCTTGGTCCCAACCCCTTGATTATGAAGGTTTATTGTTCAGTTTCCAGAGTTTTTTCAACACAGGGCACTTGACTAAAGATTGTAGGATTCATAGAAAAAAGAAGAAATATTCTTGGTGGTCAGATTTTTGCCCGACCCACCTCACTGTGAGTGCCCTCAATTCTGAGAACGATGATTCAGATGAGCCTGATCCCCTTATTTCTAACCACATCGACTCCCAAGACTAAAAGGGGGATCATAAGGAATATCCTCCAATTTCAGAAATGAGGGGAGCAGTTTTAGTTGTGGCATCCCTTGTTGTTAGGAATGTTAATACTCTTTCTAGAACATCAAGGGTAGAACCATTGGTTGTGGCTCTAGTGGTAAACAAATCTCAACGCTTTGAATCTTTTGAAATTCTAATACCATTAGCCATAGACTTTGTAGAAGATAAGGGGGAGTGGACTAAAGTGCAGAAGAATAAAAGTGGTAGAAGACTGGAGTCCAGCATGACCCTCCATTTGGGGGGCGGGGGGTGGGTTGTGGTGTGGTGGGGGGTGGGGGTGGGGTTACGGGGGGAAGGGAACAAAAAAGACAAGGCATGATTTAGTTCTTGCAAGGAAATCATGGCTATTTTATGCGATAGTTTTGTTTTAAGCAGAATTTTTGCTGAAGGTTCTCTATTTCTTGTCTGATTTTAGCTGGTGTCTGAACCTTTTTACTTGTTTTATAATGTTTATGTGGATGTTGGCAGTAGGACATGTATGGTTCTTTCTTGGACATGTTGTTCTACCTGCACATTGTTTGGACCCACATGGCTCTCATGTGAGGGCTATGTTTATTCTTGTTTGTGCAATGTAGAATCTAATGATTGGCATAATCTTTTCTACTTATTAGTGGTTCATGGTTGAGGCATGTTTTTGAGTCTTTTTTACTCTTTCAATTCTTGTTTTGTTTATCCTTCTTACTTATCTTTCGGACTCTTTTGTATTGGGTATGAGACCCTCAACCCATATTTTAACCTATCTAATAAAAAAATATTTATTAAAAATGTAATGATAAGTAGATGTACATATAATTTTATCATCATTTTAATATTTATAAATATTTTATATTGAAAACAAAATGTTATAAATATATTTGAATAATTAAATTTGTTTGACATTTTATTAATAATATAGATCAAAATAACAGATATCATAACATATCCTTATAAATTTATACAGTATTATATTTAACTCATAATTAATATATTTTAAATATACATTTATTATATTATAATTATGTTAAATATCATTTATAAAAAATAAAAAATACAATAATTTTCCTACCATAAATTGCTCTCAAATTCCTTACCACACAAATCTCTTATACCGCATTAAAAATCCTCACATACCACAATAAAAACCTTTACTCTTTTTTTCACCATTACAATCCCCCTCCAAACTATATACGTGCAAATTAAATATTATTTATATATTCAATTCATCTCTCATGTATACGAATGAGATGAAGCCAATATATGAACAATCTTAATACCGGAGTTTAGGCTTACATTTGAATTCCTTGTAGACCTCTTTTTGGGTAAGGAAACAGGGTTGTGCTAAGCAATCAAGTAGTGATTTGCCACCTCGAACTTTTCTTCTTGATATTTGAGAACCAACGGACTAGCCTCCAAGCATATTCCAATTATTCCAAACCCTAAAAAGAACGCATGTGTTGGTGCTGTAGAATATGCGAGGGATATTTTAAGATACCCATTAAAAATATTATAATAATGATATGAAGTGGAGTGCCACTGAGTGTCCTATAGATAAAAATAAAGTTACTTTGGATTCTCCTCTTCAACCATCTATGCAAACTGGCTGAAGTAGGCAGCGGGCATGGCTAAAATGCCATGCGCGAAAAGAAGGTACTTGCTCTTCTGAATAAGAATTTATTGAAGCTGCATAAATTTATTGAAAGAAAGATGGTTTGAAGCTGTCAGGTTGGATCTCTGTCTGAGATACATTTGGACAACTCCCGAAACTTTGGCAATATTATTTTGTATAAGATCTTCACTATATAAATATATATGCTCCAGATTTAAACAGGTTTAGTATTTTTAGTTTTTTTTTCTTCTTCTTTTTCAGTCCCACTTCTTGGGGCTATGGCTAAGCTTCGATATAATATATTTTTGTGGGTATAAGATTTACTTATGACTTAGCATCTGTTTTTCTTATGCTTCCATTATTCTGTCGGTATTTCAGTTAATATGGCGTTGTTTAGCTGGTTGAAATGTAACACCTGCGTAAATAAAATTTTAGAATTCATCTAAGCACTGTCATGCCTAAGAATGTGAGCGTCCATGCCAATTTATAAAATGCCTATTTTAGAATTCGATTTCTCTTATTTTGGAAGTGTGCTATTAAGTTCTATTTATTTTTATTTTTATTTTTATTTTATTTTTCTTTGTTTTTTTAAATATATAGTTCAGTTTTATGATCAAATCTTAATTTTTATTAAATATTTAAATTATATCAAAAAATTTGCATATAATCATATAAATTATTTAAATACGCCAAACCAAAATAATTTTTTGATTGAAAAATGCACATTCAATAATATAATAAGATATTGTTAATCATACAAAAAATATGGATGGAAAAATCACACTTTCAAAAACTAAAGCGAGCTAAAGAAGCCTTGGGAAGAGTATAGTCCATAAAAGGCCACCAAATCACCAAACAACCATTGTTAAGTTAACTTAAGTGAACATCAATTAAAAAAAAAGATAAAGATAAAAGCACAAAAATAAGGAGATGATTACGTAGAAATAATGAACATGGTGGTTGGCAAAGGCAGAGGAGGTGGCGGTTTCTAAGGGTTCCTCCCAACCCCCTAATCCGGGAGGTCTTCATCAATCGAGATAGATTCCCAACCATGCTTGTCTATTGGTTAATTTCAGTATCATTCTGTTACTAGGAATCTTGTCTAGAAGGAAAAATAGTCAACATTAACCAAGGGAACTTATTTTACAGAGGGGGCCTCTAACCCCTATGCCACCACTGTCTTTGTTTCCCTTGTCAAGTATTTAGGGAGGAGATGACCAGCGAGAGTGAGAAGAGACATTCCTCTACATTTTGAACCACCAACTGCGAGATCGGTAATGCTTCCCTCAACACCCATGCCCCTCAAGGAATGGTGGGAAGGTGGATCAGTCGGCTCACATCTAACCACACAAGGAGCATTCCCCTAATGGTCTAGGAGGAGCTGTAAATGGTGGAGCTCGAGTTGGACCTTATCTATTTGACTTTGAATCTAGAATATAACATTAGCAATCACAACAATTTTGTTAGTTACAGAAAAAAATTCCTTAAATTCATTATGAAAACATGTTTTATTTCTAGATTTCTAAATCTACAAAGAATATCAGTGTGAAAAATCTATCAAAATATGTTATATCTTGTAGGAAACAGGGAGGAGTCCCACATGAAAGCCATCTTCCAAATGGATATTTCTTTCTTGAAGGGTTTGAAAAAGGTATGAATCCATCTCCAAGCATATTAGGCATGAAGGAAAAACCAAAAGAGATGCTTAATGGATTTTGGATGGTGACAAGATAGGTAAGTGGGATTCAAAATGCCCATGTGTTTGATCCAGTCCCCCATAGGTAGACCTTGGTAAATAATACACCAAATAGAGTGGGTTTTTTTATGATCAATACAAGTCACCCAAATATTATCAAAACTCTTAGTGCAAACATGATGGAGAGATTTAAGAGACCACAATTGATTGACAGATTTATTATCAATATATTGAGGGGACAAAGATTATAACCCAACCTAGGGGAATAGTGATAGAATGGCATATTTGTTGGCCAAGACTAGTCCTTCCACCATGGCATACGAGATGAAACACCAATTTTGTGTAAGTACTCTTCAGGTATGGAACTCTACAATTTATAAATGGAATTTGCTTCTTCTTTATTTTGGTTAAACTTATACTTAACCATATTCCAAGGAATACAAAACCAAGTGACCTTATATAACAAGTCTCCAATCATACAAATACATTTTTTAAACAATCTCAAAATTTATGAACCAAGGAACCATGGAAAAAGGGACAATGTAGAAATTCAATGTGGGAGACCACCATAGGGATTGAGAATGAAGAGAAAGAACATTTCTAAACCCTTCCCCCACCTAGATGAGGTAAAGTTTAAGTTTTTCCAAGGCCTTCTAGATGCTTTGCATTACAAAAGTGACCCCTATATTAATTGGTACAGAAGGGATGAGAAAAATATGTAAACCAATCCCTTACCAGGCATGTCTACCAAGTGAGTAACCTTAAGAGATGCAGTGCCTCAATAAGATATTCCATTCCTCATCCCTTCAAATATTATGATGATCCATATAACACCAAGATAAATCCCTTGAAGCTTAATATCCATGAGACCAAGCCCACCAACTTCTTTAGGGCGACAATAGATAACCCAAAAGACTCAATGAAAATCATGGTATCCTTCAAAATTAGCCCATAGAAAGTATCTTAGGATATTTTCCATCTTCACATAAGAGACATTGGAAGGAGCCCATCAATATGAGTAATAAACATGCGTAGTAGTGAGTACCTTAGAATAGATCTGGAACTTCCCAACTAGAGTTAATGGTTGGTGATCTATAAGGATAAAATTTTCTCTACCCTTTGAACCATATAGGATCACAACTCTACAAGTGAGGCTCTAAAATTAAATGGATTGCCTAAGAATTTGAACTGAACCTTAATAAGGATCCATTGCTACTTATATCCCTCTAACAAGGAGGTATGTATGAAAGGGAGTGGTGATAATATTGTGTTTTCTGCCATTGAATGGAACATCCAAATGCAAGGCAGACAATGTCAAGACATTCCATATCATACTTAACAAATTCCTCATCTTCCAAAAGAGTGAGGAATTTGGAAGGAACAATGACATTCTACTAACCATAGATTATGAATTATTTACAAATCGACTTCAAAAGTCATTGTAAGAGCTGGCTAAGATGTATTCAACAAATCAATATTCAACAACTCTTTGAAAATTATAGATTTCATATAACTATAAATCTTTGTTTTGTGTTTTAGATCAATCTATTTATACACTGGATTGACACCTATATATTAATTACACTAGGCATGGTGCAGATTAGTAAACAACAATTCACCAAGGTACAAAATTATATATATTCTAATCATTGAATAGATAAATCATTCGTACATGAGTTCACAATGGTGGCATACTATGCAAACTGCAAATTATATTATGCATGGTTTTCTATTCAAGAATTTTATACTCATCATAATTATAAATATGCACAGCTAAGTCCATAGTTTAAATTTATGCCACACATACTTTAGTAAGTATTACATTCTCTTTTTTATACGGTGAGGGCTCAATTATGGTGATGTCTCAATATATTGAAATATAAAAATGCCTAAGGGTGTTAGAGTAGATGTTTTGCTTAGACCTTTTTGTTATATGTCTTAGATCCATTGTATTTGTATAGATATATCTACAGGTTATATCTAGTCCTAGTTTATATGAAAAATAAGCAAAATAGTTTAAGGTAAAAATGCATATTGATGCTTAAATTTGGCTATATCATACACCTTTTTGTGAGTCCTGGGTTATTAAACACACAATTTTTAATTCATTCAACACATTTTCATTTCCCAATTATCAAAATATTCTACATAGTTATGAGAACTAAAATCAACACCTACCTAGTATGATTTTCTACCAATTCCCTCTATACCTTCTTCCTTCTATGCAAGATTTTCATCTCTCTCTCTCTCTCTTCACAATTTTCATCTTCTTTTCTAATTTTTTTAATAAATTGGTGGAGCACTTTTTAAACATATTTTTCCCTTTTTGTTTTAAATATTTTTGTTTTTTTAATTATTTTTGTTTCTTGATTTGTTTTATAATTATTTTCCATAAATGTGGTGCTTTTCAAAGCTACCCACTTTTCTTGTGTGTGTGTGTGTGTGTGTGTGTGAGTGAGTGAGTGGTTACTATTTAATAATGATATATTAATAATTATGATGACTCATCTAGAATAAAGCCAATAATATCATAAATCAATACCTAAATTCATTCTAACTATGCAAATCATGCAAAATAAGTTTCATAAGACCATTAATTATGCTAGCAAACCAAGAAAATCAACTATTTAATCTAAGTAGAAATAAACATAGTAGGTTACCCATTTCATTATACATTTCTAATGTGTGTTAACTATTGTGATGTGTGTAGGATTACTACCAATTCTCTATCATCCTCTAACATCTCTATCTATGTCACCCTATCTGATGATGCTCTCCCTCTGTCACACTCTAAGGAATGGGTTCTCCTGCGTCAATCACACAACAAAGTAGGTAGTTAGGTCATATCAATATGATAACCATATATCATAAATATAATTGAAATAATAAATCCACATGTTCATAATATAAACACACACTACAGTTAAGTCTCAGTAGTGAAAACATGTACCTAAACGATATCTTACTATCCCATAACAACATATATCTCAAAGCTTAGTCCAAAAAATATAAACCACTTAGATGTGTCAACTATAAATATCCATAGATAGTCAAATAGTTTGCTCAATGAGGAATCAAGATGTAACATAATATGGTAAGATGAGAACAAAGACTTCAAGAGAATTAATTATTTTATAAACGTCTTCATCTAAATTGGCTAAATGAATGTTCTTAAGTGATATCATAGCCATTAAACCTTCACATGAAGCATTTTTCATTTCTAAAATAGAAACAACCTTTGGTAAGGTTACAACCTCCTTAGTGTGGCTTGGATTGAAACTACCACTAGCATCTCTGGCACCTCACTAACATTATTTGAGTTTGGTTCCTAATATGAATCATCAAATGTTTCACTATCGAAATATATCTTAGGGGTAGTATCCTTCCACCAAAAAACCATATGATTATGCTTACACATGACACAAACATTAGTTAGATGATCCATTGAATAAAAATTGAGAATGAAATGACAAACCCTCATAATCGATAGTTTGTTTTCTAGTCTGATCTTGAATATTCATATCAAATAAATACATGAAGGTTTTCTAAAACATTCAAAGAAACTAGGATATGATAGAAAGTATAATGTTGCATGTGTGCAATTGAAGAGTCTACACCAATAAAATTGCCCAAATAATTTCCTATAGATTGATAATAATAATCAGTCCAAAAAAGACAAGGCATGATGAGGTAACCTTACCCTAATAATTTTGATATTGAAAGATATTGTAAGTGGGTAAAAGGATGGATACCATTTTTTAGACTGCAGAATACTTTGATTCCAATTACAAACCTTATCTTGCAAATATTCTTACCTATCCTTTACAAGATTAAATGCAACACCAAAAAATTCATTGGCATAACGAAGGAGTTCCAAATTACTTTCCATAAAAGGCTTCCATTTTTGCTCAATCCATGCCTGAAGCCTTGAAAAATGAGGTAAAAAATTAGTAAATATACATATCATACCTCTACATAACATTATATGCTCGCATTTAAGGATCTTCTTCAGGTTCTTTCCTTCAAAAGTAATGTGTGGGATGTAATTTTATATCCTTTAAAAGAATCTATTTTGATGAAGACAATTGGTAATTATTCCTCTACAAATATCAACTAGTGTATAGAATCAAAATTTTAATTTAAAATATAATTTATATTAAGAAATTTTTTTATGTGATAGAAGGAATGTTATTATAAAAACCTAATAGCCAATGACAAAAGTAACTCAGAGCCCATGGTTGTTGGATCTAGTGCTAAGGTGGTTGCTTCCTCAGATCTAGCTAGATGTGGCAAGTTTCTTAACATGATGAAAAAACTAAGGGGAATGGTATAAATACAATGTCCTAGGTGGCATTCATCTGAAACCAATGGCACATTTATAAGATGATGTTGTGTGCCATTCTTATGCTAATATTGTATCTAATAATAGACAAAATGGTATTAAACCCTTAGCCTTAGCCACATTTAATCCCTCATTCTCTTTTGAGGGATAATAGTTACATGAATTGTTAGAGAGAGAAGAGGAACTGTCTAGTGCAAGGATGATCTATTGCTTTTCCAACCTATGGCCCACTCTCCTCAACCTCAATGGTTAGATTAAAGAGAACTAAAAGTTGTTGATAGATGGTAATTTGTAAAAAATTTCCTATGTTAAAGGCTTTTTGTTGTCCATTTTGATCTCTTAGAGGATATGAATATGGTGTTTCAAAACCCCATTTGATCATGGGGTAAGGGCATTCTTATTTTCAATTTGTGGTTTCCATCCTTTGTCCCACACACTGATGATTTTAATGTCAAAGTGATATGGGTGAGGCTTCCTTATTTGCCATTACATTTTTGGACAAAATTTTGTTTCAAAGATATAGGCAATTCATTGGGCAAATTTTTATTATTGACTCCAAATATCTCTATCATACTACTGTTGCTTGGATTTTGGTTAATTTATATGTTTTCAAAGACTTTCATGAGTTTATTAAATTGAAATTTCATAATCAAGTATGGAAGCAATCTTTGGATTATGAAAGTTTGCCTTTCAGATGTAGAAATTGTTTTGAAATAGGGCACATGGGCACTTATTGCAACATTTATAAGCATAAGAAAAAGGTATATTGGTGGAAGGATTCCCTCCCTAGGCATTATTTTATTGGAAACAATAGCAAGAGCATGGATTCTGAGAATGATTTGAAAAATCCAGAGGAT
>JARHVA010000230.1:6302500-6312500 GCA_037957365.1 Torreya grandis | reverse complement strand
ACATTTAATTTTCTAATCACTCTGAAATTTATAAATATTTAAAATTGAGAGTATATATTTTAATAATTAAATTTGTTTGAATTTAAAATACTTTCTAATAATCAATATTTACCAGACCAAAGTGACAAAGATGATGATGTGTCCTTATAGACTTATACAATATTTTTATCTTTATATACTAATAAAGGATACAATACCTTATAACAATCTCAAAATCTTCTCTTATATATTATAAGAATGAGATTAAGTTGATATAAAAATAAAGGTTGTGTTGCAGTATGAGTATTTGTTATTATTAGTAGAAATATAAGATATTTGAAAATTGAAAATATGTAATTGATAAATTGAGAGCGTGTCATTAATTTAAAACAAACAAAATCTTATTTTGTAATTTTAATAATAATTTTATCATAATTTTTAACTTTTTTTAATTTTAAGATTACATTTGATTTTCTTGTATATACTTTTAAATAATTTATTTTTATTTTTATTTTTAAACATAAGGAAAAAGTGATAAATATTAAATTTAATTATATATTTCATTTTGTTTATATTAAAATTGTATTTGATTGATTCAATTTACTTTTGTATAAATATATATTATAAAAAATAAAAGATCCAAATATAATTATAAAATCATAATCACTAATCTAATATAATAATAAATTAACCATATTTATATCACTTTAAATTATATATTATTTTTTAATAAATTATGTTTATATAAAATATAATATTTTATATTAATTTTTTTTTTTTTTTTAAAAAATCGAAATGAAACAATGATTTTGGGAGGTAACGTTTAAATGTTAATGAGAGTGCATTATTAAAGGGGAAGGGGATAATATTATGAAAAAAGGACAGATTGAAAGGTTCTCGTTATGATTGGGGATGTATTTTTTTTTTAATCTTTAATAATGTATGTGGATGCTTTCAATAAATAAATAAAATGGTTATGTAGTTTATGAGTTAGGGGAAGATGTAAAGTTCTTCGATTTTTATTCTGAGATTTGGTCTTATATGGAATTTGAAACAATATAATTATAAGAATAAAAAATCTTTTCTTATAAAATAAGAGCTTTAAAAAGGTTATATAAAGAGCTTCAGATGTAATCCATTTTTATTTTTATTTTTATTTTTTTGGCCAACTGATGATTAATCCAGATTCAAAGAATTTCTATGCAAAGTTTTGCTGACAAAAGTTCAACTTTTTTTTCGAGTTTCTGTTGTTGGTCTCTAAATTTTAGCATGCATTCCCTATTAAATCCAAACAATACAGAGGAAATGTTGTATGTGTCTTGCAATTGAATGCAGATTGGATCCAGCCTTGGACCACATGTACTTCAAATACAGTTACATGTTGCAGAATTCAAGCTAAATATAGAACTATGGTATGATATATTTTGTGATATGATCGGATCTGAAGGCATGATTTCATATTTGTTAATAAGAAGAAAATTCTTACGGGGGTGATATTTCACATGAGAGCTTCACAATGTGATACTTATCTGAGTCATCCTTTCTGGCTTGATCATACACCCTCAAAGAAGCATTTTACAACACGTTCAGTGTATTGTTGAGCTTCTTTCCCGCTCATATTCTTGCGAAGATCATATGGATAGACCTTTCGAGAGTGATCTCCATTCAATTGAGCTACCATCTGCATCAATTCGACTGGAAATTTGCTTAAACTCGCCTCTTTTCTTTCCTGGCTGCCAGTTGTACATATGGGAAATGGTGAAAATATAATTGTGTTCATTTCTGGGGTTTGACACCAAAACCAATGAAAATTTTGAAAAATTGTCTATGATGTTTCTGGAAAATGTTACTGTATAGGGGTCAAACTGGGAAGGAATTTAAAATTGAGGTTGAAGCAATTGGGAGAGTCCACAAAAATTTGGTGCGGCTGCTTCGTTACTACATTTAATGTGCGTACATGTATGGATCTGATTCAACCTGGTTTTGGCTTTGAGAATAAAAAATGTCTACATTTATTTAGGATTCACATTTAATTAAGGGAGAGGATTCAATAATTGTGTAGCCTAAATTTACACTTATGTTGTACATAAATTGTCATGTCAACATTAAAATTGATGTCTATAGATAGTTTAATATGTTTACTTCTTAATTCTCTATTTTCAACATATGATGTGTGAATATGGTGCTAGGGTTTCAATTACCATGTAGGAGGTAATTATAGAGCCATTTTGAAAGTTGAACTCGTTGATGATAATGACATTCAAAAAAATTTAAATGGGTGCCAAAAGTTGTATATTAAAATTTTGGTTATGCATGCAATCAAATCGAGGTGACCAAGCATCAACACTTCACCATCCTACATTTATACCCAACAATTGACATTGAAAGAGCCCTTCCCCATGCCAATTCATACTTACCACTTTGCATCTTCATCCCTATCACTTTGCATATGCGTTTTTGTTGAATGGAAGAGAAAATGTAGGGTTAATCAAGATGTGATGAAAACACATAATAGATAAACAAATTATCAATACGCATAATACATAAATCCAAAAAATAGAGGAAAGGTTGCATGTGTCTTCAAAGTGAATGTTGTTGAATCCAGCTTTGGAATCACATCTACTTCAAATACAATAACATGGTGCAGAATTCAAGTTAAATATAGAATTATAATATGACATTTTTTGTGATATGATTGGATCTGAAGGTATGATTTCATATTTGTTAATTACAAGGAAATTCGTTCGAGGGTGATGTTTCACATGAGATATTCACAATGTGATACACATCTGAGCCATCTTTTTTGGCTTGTTCATACACCTCAAAGAAGCATTTTACAACACGTTCAGTGTATTGGTGAGCTTCTTTCCCCTCATATTCTTGAGAAAATCATATGGATAGATCTTTCAAGAGTGGTCTCCACTCAATTGAGCTACCAAATGAATCAATTCCACTAGAAATTTGTTTAAACTTGCCTCTTTTCTTTCGTAGCTGCCAGTTGTACATTTGGGAAATGGTGAAAATATGGTTATGTTCATTTCTGGGTTTTGACACCAAAACTAATGATTTTTTTGGAAAATTATCAAAGATGTTTCTAGAAAATCTTACTGTATAGGGTTCAAACTGGGAAGGAATTTAAAATTGAGGTTGAAGCAATTGGCAAAGTCCACAAAATTTGGTGCCATTGCTTCGTTACTACATTGAATGTGTGTACATGTATGCATTGATTCAACCTAATTTTGGTTATGAGAATAGAAAAATGTTTATATTTATTAATTAAGGGAGAGGATTTATTAGTCATGCATCCTAAATCTATATTTATATGGTATATAAATCATGTCACATTAACATTTAAAATTGATATCGATGGATAGTTTAACATTTCTATTTTTCAATTCTATATTTTTATCATGTGATGTGTCGGTATGGTGCTATGGTTTCAATTACCATGTAAGAGGTAATTATAGAAAGTTAGATATTAAAACTTTAGTTAATATCATTCAATTTACATTATGCATGTAATCAGATCAAGAAGACCAAGTATTAACACTTCACCATCCTGTATTTCTACCCAACAACTGACATTGAAGAAGCCAATCCATGTGCCAATTCCCTATCACTTTGCATGTTCATTGTTGTTGAATGGCAGAGAAGATGTAGGGTTAGTGAAGATGTGATGAAAATGCATAATAGATAAATAAAATATCAATAGGCATAATACTCAGAAATTGCATGAAAGAAATCTTCTTTGTTAATTCTCATTGAATGAATAAATTATTAGATAAGACTCTTTAAATAAAGATCTGCTTGAATTTAGAATTGACATGCATAATTAAAAAATAAAAATAAATCAAAAGCTACCTAAAACTAACTGAACCATGTTATTTTTAGCAATTTCTATTTTTAGTAAATTTCATTTTCTAGCAAATTTTTATAACCATTATTTTTAGTAAATTTTGCATGCAAGCTCAAATGAGCCTAAAAAGAACCACATATCCTCTAAACCTTAAAATTAACCTAATGGATGAATATAAACACATGGTCATGTCCAGTTACACAATACTCTTTCTAAAAATGAAAAAATCTTGAAAATATATTAAAATATATTTTAGACCCTTAGGTGGTTGCATATGGCTCCAAAAAGTTATAAGAACATCCCTAACTAGATAAAGTAGGTTATGAATAAATTAAAAAAAATAGACATTCATTTTGGCATGAACGAGATCTCAAATGGACTTAAGGATTGAAATTTATGGCCTCTAGAAGATAGGCCTCCACATCATTCTCATCTAGTTGAAAATAACTTAGTTTCCATGACTTTCCTTGATTATACTCCTACTGTTTATTCTTGTCAATTTTTTCCAACATTCATTTTGAAATCCAAGTTTTTTCTCATGTTGTAGTCCTTCCGACTATACTAAATACCTATTATAATTTCATTGTCTTTTGTTCAATGTCTTCTTATCTATAACCTATACTATCTTTTCTTTCTTCTTCCTTGGTACCTATTGCTTCCAATCTACTTATTCATCTTATTCACTTTATCTAATTCTCTATGAGAATTGTATAAATATGAAACATTAAATACTGAATAGATATCAAAATTATTTGATAAAATCACCTCATAAGCATTGTCATGATTTTATTCACAAGTCTGCGTACATTAATTTTATTTTACTTCAATTTGTAGTATGTTCATTTGAGAAATATTTCCTTTATCAAATACACCATCATCAAAGCTCCTTCTTCAAATATATTTGACCTTATTTCTACATCTATTTTTGATTTATACTTTACATGCATTTCCTATATCTTTATTCTTACTTCTTCTTACAACTATTTTATGTGATCTGTAAATATTTCTACATCATTACTAACTCATTTTCCAATTGATAACTACACAAAATATAAAATACATATTGTTTCTACCATAAAAAATCTGAAATGATGATTTTCCTATTGATCTACTCACTAAACTATTATATGCAAACTCAACTTCTAGTAAAGCCAAGTCCCATTACTTAGGCTTTTCTCCAACTATGTATCTTAACAAAATTTCCAAGCTCTTGTTTACTACTTATATTTGTCCATCTATTTGTGAGTGGTATGTGTATACACATAATATTTTCAAACTTGATCAATTACTAATACTTTCTCTCTTATAGGAACCCATCATGTTTTAATCTTTATGAGTACACATCTTAAAGGGTGTACTAGGAAAGTGGTAGGCAAACTATTAATGCTTTTCAGGATTGTTGTCCCCTATACCACCACTTGTAACCAACACAAACCTCTCATATACACTTCCCTAAACTTTGGCACCTCCCTTACACACTCCCCCAAGAAATTAAGTTCCTTAAACAATCCTTACCTAAGCTAAAAACTCTTTTTGACATTTACTGAACAAATTCAGCCTGGACTGACCCTGTACTTAAAATGTGAGCATGTTACGGGACTAGGTCAGCCTCAGCCAACCTAGTCTGAAACCTAACTAATTTTATTAATTAATAATACATGGTTGATTGGGTTGACTCTATTGGCTAAAATTTCAAAAGCATTTATGGTTAGATCTAGCTATATATACACATAATTTTCATAATTTCATAGAGAGACAAAGATTTAATCATTCATTTGCTCTTCTTTACAATCTGCTCTTCCACCATTCTACTTTTGTAGTCATTACTTGGGGTTTAGACTTGGATAATATTTTTGTCTTATGGAAAAGTCTTGTATGATTTGGCTTAGCTTAGTGATCCTAACAAACCACAATAATCTCTTGCCAAGTACCATCAGCCAAAGGAGAGTTTGTCTTCAATGTAAGTATCTCTAACTCTTACTCCTCTATTTTAGTAGATAGAAGTAGCATAAGTAATGGCTTTTAATTGTAATTATCTCTCCATGCATTAGGTTTATATCTATACTTAATTATAATTCTTCTATGCATGTTTAATTTTATGTTTATTACCCTCGTTTTGTGATACATGTTTTGGTGAGCACTAAGTTAGATTTTACTTTATTTTGTCATTTACTTTATGAATAAGAAAAACGTAGGATCTATCCAAGGTTATTTCATAGTGTTACTTGACTGGAGGCTTTGGAACCCTCTCGAGTGATATTATTATGGTAAATGACCCTTGATTTAGGTCTAGCAGATCTATCTTGGTCATGATCTTGATTGTCTAAATATATCAACAAGTGGAAGGGTAAGTGTGATTTATCTTCTCTGAACTAGGTTTGACTTTTATATCAGCTTCACTTTCCCTTGTAAATATTTTGACAAACCTAACATGATAATAACTCTTGTAAGTTTTTTCACGCATTCATTTATTATCATCATTTAAATATTTTTAATTTATAGTATTAGATCAAACCTGTTAATATAGTTTAACATTTTATGTGCATGTTTAACACACAGTTGCTCTGATCAACTATGTATATCTCTGTGTGGGTCTTCCCCAATAATAGGTAGCTAGATTGATCAACTCGACTCAATTTTCTTTTTCAACCATAGGTTTGCAAACTCAATCGACCCATTCAACTCTATTAATAGGTCATTTTCAACATATAGGTTTGTAGACTTCATCGACCCAATCGATTCTATTAACAAAATAAAAAATCATCGTTTGAATAACATATCATAAAAATAGCAAATTCAACATCTTAAAAAATTATCAAGTTCATCCTTACCTTCTTATTCATTTATAGTCCTAATTTTTATAGTTTTTAGTTTATAAAATTGTAACCCTATAGCAAACTAGGTCAACTAGGTCAACATAGTTATATATCTTACTTTCCTATTTAGAAGACTTAGTCGACTTGTTTGATTATGTTATTCTGAATCTTGATTCCAAATATAAAATTGACCCTATCATTTTTATACAGTGCCACCTAAACCAACTCCATACTCTTCAAAAACAAATGAATTAACCTATATTTCTAGTAATTAATTCATTTTTCATTTTTTTTGCTTACTTGCTTAGAGTAACAAATATATATTAAATAAGAGTTTTTTAATTTACTGATTTAGTCACACTATTTTTCTTTTTCACACACTTCAAAATCACATAACACTAAAAAGACATTAAATAATTTCTACTCAAGGTTTACCTCCTTAGATTTCATCACCAAGGGGGAATCTGACATGATTTTCTAACCAAGTATAAATACGTGATTGATACTAGTATATATTGACAAAGTAATAGACACCCTTATCATTACAGGATTATGAAATGAGGGGGTAGTCTCTAATACCAAGCTAGTACCATCACTAATACAGATTCCTTTCATCCTCAACTACCTAAAACTATCCAAAGATTGAGTTTTTAGTTCTTTCTTATAGCTGTCTCTATATAATATTAATTTCAAAATTTATTATAAAAACATTCAAGAATAACCACTTAGATTAGCATTTTTATTTTTGGTACTTTCTCTCTGATCATTGTATATTGTATTTTAAAAAAATTATTAGTCAACATTGGTACAAGGTTTGTGATGTGTGTCACTACTACATCATCTAAATTGATTTAGTTGTTTTTTTAATTTCTTTCAAGTTTTTTATAAAGATGTCAAAACTTGTGCCTACCTTCAGAACATAGTCGACCTATTAGATTTTGTCTCCTATACTTTATGTCTCTCTAGAAGACATAGTCATCCTATTTGACCTAGTCTCTTGTACACTGGTCAACCTTCTCTCTCATAAAACACATTTTCTCTATTGGCCATAGTTTCTTATAGGCTATTTTTTATCTTTGACATCAGTACACAGTCAACCTATCTAGTTATGTGTATTTTAAACTCCAATTTTACCATCTAAAAAACACAATCGAGCATTTCAATTATTTTTTTTGCATCTTTTTATGTTGGTCTTCCCTCCAGACTCTGTAGACCCATTCAAATCTATACCTCTAAGTTGATACTATTTGGTATTTCACTGACTTTGTTCCTATTTTTATCTTTATTTTATGATCTCAAATTCTTACTTCAAGCATCATGAAAACCCCTATTAGAATCTTTTTGAAAAAACTCAATCTATTTATACAATATATGGGATGTTTTTTTCTTCTTAAATTTTCTACCCAAGAGGATCCTCACTCTTGGATAACTTTTGTTATTCCCTCATATTTGGTTTGCAATATGGTCTAAATTACTCCAAGTTATGATACTGATGGATTAGATCCATTTTATACCTATAAAAAAACTTATTTCTTTAAATCATCTTATTATGCTATGGGGGAAATTGACATAAGCTTAACCAATAACCCCATAATAAATCTTCTAAATACCAACAACCCACCTTCTAGTAATCCTTCACCGAGTAACCCTCCTCTAATACAAATTTTAAAAATGTTCCTCCTACCAATCCTACCAATCCACCCCTCAACACCAATCCACCAATTGATACCACTCAAATTCTTAAACAAATTTTCAACAAATGAACATCATGCAAACATCTACTACTTCTCAAATGATGCAAAAGCAACGTCATTTTTTAAACATGGCCAATCAGCCTCCTATTATTCTTCCCCAAAACAATCAAAATTGCATCCCTCCAGCTCTTAAATATGCCATGTAAAATATCATTCCCAAACCCATTATGCATAACAAGATAATCCAAAATAATCAAAATGAACATTTATCCCCCTTCATTGTTCCTATTGATATTGGTAATATATCTCTAACTCTTAAATATGATGGGACTAGAGACCCTTCATCTTTCCTTATAACATTTGGTAATCTTTATAAAGAGTGGATTCAAACTAACACCTTCACCACTACAAAAAATTTAATAAAAATATTCACAAGTGAGATATTAGAATGGTATAATCAACTCCCCCAACATTATATATGGCAACTTTAATATTTAGTCAGTCATTTAGTTAGGTAGTTTTAACCCAATGATCTTCCTAAAAATTATCTTAGACATTTCATTAATTGTAAACATTCCATTATGAATCAACTCATGAGTTTATCAAATGTTATAAATATTTATCTCACAAAGATGATCACAACATGACTAATTATAGCTTATTCAAACTCTTCATAACTGCCTTAACATCTTCCCTTCACTACAAGGTTTGAACATTTTCTCCCCAAACTCTAAACAATGTTATTGATCAAATTAAGCAACAAAACTTTCTTATGAAATAGTTTGATCCCAACATTAAAAATATAAAGGGATCTTTCCAAAACTCCACTAATGTAATCAGTGGTAATCCTCCTAAAAAAAATAAGAGTATCCAAAATGGATAATCCCAAATCTTCCCATGCACCCTTAACTATTAAATAATGAAACAACATTTAGCACCTTCTAAACCATTCACTTATGATAATAATCCACCTAAATGGTATGATCATAACCAATTTTATTGGTTTCATACCGATGTCAGTCATTCCCACTAAACATGTCATGGTCTTACCAAATTTTTTGTTTCTTTTATGCTAGGATATACATTCAATCATGATTATATGATAAAAATATGTCATCATTATTATGTTATCACCTCTCAAGATATATAAGTTTTTAAACCTTCTTCCTCTAACAACCCCAAAAAAATTTATACCTCTAACTCACAACATTCAAACAAGGATATATGTGAAATTGAAGCAGACTATGAACAATACTATTCCAATGATCAATACGTGAATGAATCTAAAGTCAATTATCAATGTAAATCTGCCCACAAAGATCCCATTAAAAATCCAAATAAACCACCACTCAAAGAACAACTTCTTAGAGACACCACTACCACTGACATACCCTCTAAAACCAATGAGGAAACACTTCCATAATTAGAACCTCAAACTACCTCTCTTCCTATGAAAAATATTTTACCTTCCAAGCCTTGTGTTGGTTCTTCATCTTCAAAAGCTCATTAAAATTTCTTAGAAGAACTTAAATCTATGCCTTATACAATACCCTTCACGAAGTTAGTTTGTACCTCTCCATATCAACACAAATTATTAATGTGACAATTAGAAGAAATTGAAGAACCACCTTCCCTATAAGTGGAACAACCTCCTT
>JARHVA010000230.1:6285000-6297500 GCA_037957365.1 Torreya grandis | reverse complement strand
TGAGGATAAATATAGGACTACCTCCATATGTCCTTGGGGTACATATGCATATGCAATAATTCCATTCATATTATGCAATGCTCCATCCAAATTTATCTAAGTCATTTTGACCATCTTTTTTTATCTCTCCCATCATTGTGTGGTAATATATATGGATGAATTTACCATTTATGGAGAAACCTATGATGAATCCCTTCAAATCCTTGAAAAATTATTTCAATGGTATCAATACCATTAGTTGTCCATAAATCATGAAAAATTTTACATACTAATCTAAAAGGTATTATGTTGGGACACCACATTCACCTACAAGTATTAAGATAGATCTTTCCACTATAAGTCTAATCAAAGACATACCAATTATAAATAAGCAAAAAGGTGTTATATGTTTCTTATCACATGCTAGTTATTACCATAGATTTATCAAGGACTTCATTAAAATTTCAACACCTTTATTTATTTTTCTCTCTAAAGATGTTGATTTTGTTTAGACTGTTGCATGTTACGAACAATTCCAAGAACTTAAGAATTTACTGATAATAAATCCTATGTTAAGATGTCTTGACTAGACACAACCATTTCATATCCATACAAACTCTTCTAATTGTACACTAGGAGCTATCATTGGCAAAAAAGAGTAGTCCTTAAGCTATGACATTTATTTTATCAACGAAAACCTCCAAGAATATAAACTTTACTACATGGTCACATAAAATGAATTCCTTATTGTATTATATGCCATTAACAAGTTTAGACACTACATTCTCAGGTATCAATTATTCATCCATAATTATCATGTAATAATAAGGTATTTAATTAATAATCCTATAATAATTGATAAGATATTTAGATGGTTGATTTTACTGCTAAAATTTGATATAACCATTGTTGATCGACCAAGAAAGGATAATGTAGTTGCATATTTCTTATCTCGATTCAAATCTAATGACTAAATTCTCATAGTATATGAATCTTTTCCTTATGAACACCTTTTTGTATTAACAACTAATACTCCTTAGTATGTATATATTATTAACTATTTACTTACAGGATTACTACCACAACATTTTTCTCCCAAATAATAGTAGAATTTAATCACAAAAAGGAGTCCATACTCATGGATCTCTGGGTACCTATTTGTCACAAGACCTTATTCAGTTATGTGTCAGTATATTCGGGTAGATGAGGTTGTTGACATCCTTTGAGTAAGTCATAATAGACCATGTGGGGTTTATTTTTATAAAAGTATACTGCCATAAATATTCTAACTACATGATACTACTAGCCTACTCTACACAAGGACTCCTTTTAATACACTTGTCAATGCAATCAATGCCAATGTATGGGGGAACCCACACGTTCAGATACAATTACAATGAATCCCTAGTTGGTTTTGAAACCATTTAATAAGTAAGTACTTAATTTTGTGGGTCCCATAGATCCCAAATCCAACAATAAGTCATATTAGCTTGCATGGATATGTCACTAAATGGGTTGAGGTGAAGGCCTTAACCCATGCAAGGGATGAGAAGGTGGAAGAATTATTATATGAGAAAATTTTCACCCACTATAAGGTACCAATATAAATTTTTACAAACCAAGGACCTCAATTTACATCTGATCTCACATCTACCCTTGTCAAGGAATATGAAATTAGGCATAATAAATCCACCCCTAACATACTCAATCTAATAGACCAGTGGAGGTCACAAATAGGGAATTAGAGAATATCCTCACTAAAATAGTCAATGTGCATTATAAAGATTGATAAACTTGTCTTCATGAAGTATTTTTGGCACACTGAATCACATGGAAGACCACAACTAGCCTCACTCCAAATGAATTGGTCTATGGAAATAAACATGTGTTTCCCATTCAATTTGAACATAAGATCTTGAGGAGAGCATTAGAACTTAGCCTAGATTTGTCACAAGGATATAAGGATAGAGTCCTATAGCTAAATTCCTTTGATGAAATCCAAAAGGAAGCACTTCATAATATTGAAGTAATGCAATAGCAAAGGATATGATGGAATGATAAGTATATAAAGAAAGAGAATTTTAGCCAAGAGATTAGGCCCTACTTTTTTATTTAATTACAAATACCACAAGGACAAGCTAAGAACTAGATGGCTTGGGCCCTATGAAATAGAGTAAGTATTTGAGAATGGATCTATCAAGTTGCATACCATTGATCCTATACACTTATCCCTGATAGCCAATGTTGATATGCTCAACTTATATATAAAGCCCCTTTCCAAGGAGACATTCACTCGATAGATTATGGATGGACACACCTCATCTTCCTCTCAAATTTTTTTAAATATTGATTCTAAATCAGGAGGGTACTATAATGTGCCCTTGATATCTAGTTACAAATAATAACCACTTTGTTGTAGCCAATCCAGTCATTTATTTTGGCTACTTATAAGCTAAATAAAAAAATGCTTAATCAGTTGTCTAGTCAATTAGGTAGAGTTAGAAAATGTGACAAAAAATCAACAATGAAAACCTTTGGGCATTATTTATAGGTGTTGGTTAGAAAATTAGTCTCTAGATGATCAATACCTATATAAAACAAACTCTTAAATGGAAAATCAACTTGTTGACCATCTAAGGAGAGTAAAAAAATGAATAATAAAAATCATTAAAGCAATAAACAATTACTTTTTAATTGCTCTTGCATTATTCTCCTTTCTTGAAATTCAAACACCTATTTTTAGCCTTCCTAGGTATCTTTTTTCATTACTAAAAGATGCAAATTCTATGATACAAGATCCATATTTTGTACTATAGGATGCACCTTCTATACTATCAATTATAAATTTGAGCAATAGAATGTGTCCATTACTATAGGTTGATACAAGTTGTGTTATGCATCTTTGGAAGGATGGTTTCTAAGGTAACTAGATGGGACTTTCCATTATCAATATGTTCACCCTTATTGAGAAAAATGTGCATCTCCAAGCCATAATAATAAGTTTATATCATACAAAGATCACCTACTATAGGATGATGCAAATTCATTAGGTTTTTTTTAGGCAAGTGTGAGCACTAATTCTTTGGTTTTTTTCCACTTTTAAAAACCTAAATACCTTACATTGCATCTTAATCATTTACTATTTGATTTTATCCACAGTTGGTAGTAGCAGACATCTCCTTTAGTCTAGCATCCAATATACTAATATCCATGAACATCTACCTCATCTAGTTCTATTTATGACACATATGATAACCTTTATGTCACATCAAATCCATATGCCTCCATCATGATATCATAACTTTAACCCATGACATCCCACTTCACTTCAATATCTCGATAATGAAGGTATTTATTCACTTTTTTCAAGGCAAATCATTAATTAATTCTTGTTAATTATAGTTAATATGATCATCATGTTGGATGACTTTTAAATAATTGTTGTAGGTGTAGCCCATGGAAATTTAAATACCATTTTTATGTAGTGGTAACATCAATACTATTTTCCCCATCCCACTACCAATATCAAGTCCCCATTATCTTTTTACCTACCCTTCCACATATACCATTGAATTTTACTTCACTTGAGGTCAAGTGACATCCCAGTTAGAGGGAGGTTTTTTTCATAAATAACATGTTAGTTGCATGCCTTAAAACACTACATGATAAGCATTACTTTAATATTTAAAAATAAAATACAAGGTTGTCTATAAAAAAATTCCTATCCCAAAAAATCACAAATAAAGACCTATTGATCACTCTATAATCTAAGTTGAACCACCATGAGAGGAGATTATGTTAGAAGGGAGCCTACCAACTTGACACCACTCTTAGAACAACAAGACATCACCATCCTCTTTAGTAATAGGATAGTTATCCTATTTTTAAAAACTAACAGGGTTTGACTAAGTAATAATACAGGAATTTGATAGTTCATTTGAAAACAACAAAGCCACTAACAGGGGGTTAGAAATAAAGGTAATCAAAAGATCTCTGAGCTAAATTACTAGCATGCCCACATTATGAGATCTATGGGAATAAAAAATTTACACAACTGTATAAAGTGAAACCTTTTGGTAAGGTCGTGATCAATTAAGCTTCTCCAAACAAGGTACCAAATGTTTGTCTCTATCATATGTATGGGTAAGAGCTTCTATGTTTATTCTAAAGTATTTCACCTGTGAAGGGAGACTTTATATGTTATATGGCATACATTTTAATTTCTCAATCACCTAAGGAATAAAATTGGAATAAATGTGTCAAATTTCCTATTAAACATGTTGAGGAAAATGGTGAGGGAATATTAGAAAGGAAACCCTAAAACTTTGTCCCATCATTACTTGATATAACTCATTATTCATGAAAACCTAAGAAAACAAAGACCTAATGTGACTTATGAATAATTCATGTAGTTTTCATTTGTGGATAAACATGATGAGGAGTAAAATGTTCAAGATTAAATGGAAGAAAGTGATGAAGATGAAGTAGAGTAAGAAGAGGAGGAAGTTGAATAAGAACCAGAAATTAAGGAAGAATCTTAATAAAATGAACCTCCTATCGCATATGAACCTGAAATAGAGCTAGAAAGGGAGAAAAAGGAAATAAATAAGAGTATAAGATTGATTCTTCCACATTTTTAATTTGAATAAATAACCCTTTTAAATCCTAAACTAGTTAAGAAGCTCAAAATGCCTCAAGTATATAGGAGATGATGACACAAACTAAGGGGGGAAATACGTAAAAAAATCTATCTCCTCCTCTCCTACCACATTTAATATCAATGAGGGATTATCTAAAGATAAAATTGAATAAACTAATGCTTATATGGCTAGTATAAATGATGAGGAAGGTTCTTCTTCCTTTAGTCCAGAGCCTTTACAATCGACTCAAGGAAATAAGGAAGAGTAATCAATTGAAGAAATTGAGTAAGAAAAATCAATTGAAAGGGATGAATAAATACTTAAGAAACCTAAATATAATGGATATGAGAGTCCTCTATCATTCTCACAAGGAAAATTATATCCACTAGAACAAACACTTAGGGAAATTTAATTACTAAGGGGGGAAGTGCAAATGCTTGAAGAAGGTAACAAATTATATACATCGATACAAGTCACTTCATAGTTGTAAGACCCAATTGTACCAATTGAGTATCAACATGTAGACACAACACATCTAGTGACCCAATAACACCTTGCCATTTTTGTTAGTGAAATATCTATTTTATCAACTTATACATAGTGATTTAACTATTTTGGGAATAATGGAGTTTTATTCTTATTTTAGTAAAGGATCTAGATTAATAAATCAGTAAAGAAATAACAATAATTATAGTCCTGATTTGTATAATTTATTTGTCTTTTTTACCTTTCTAAAAATAAAAATAAATAAGGAGAAATATAACTTAGCTTGAAATTAGACTGAGATGGCTAAGATAGAGGCTAAAACTAGCTATGTAAGGCTGAGACAGTGTCATGAATCTGAATCTAGCTTTCATTTGATGGAAGGATAAGAGTGCCAAAAATAAGACACTTTAGGGTCTGACACTATATTCCACTCCTGTGGATGTTATCCAAATTGGTCATAGAGACCTAAAACTTTCTAGGTTTTTACACTATTCTTGTATGATCCTACCTGTGAAATCTTGATTGTTGATTTGTGATGGAACTCACTATAGAGATATTTTAATCTTAATACCCTAACCCTCCATCATGCTTGATAAAAAAAAATTTGAATCACTTGAGAAATGGGGGGTTAGTGTGTAAGATGTATAGAATATGTGATCCACACCCTTTGTACGGGCATGCTTCTTACATACTAATACTCTAAAGAGGGATCAAGCCATATGTAGTTCTCCCATCTAATGTGCTTTGTGAAATTATGTGATGTGGATGCAAAAATACCAAATTGAGAGTTATTGAGGTGGCTATGGATTGGTATGAATTTTTGAATGTGTTTGTAGCTATGTTGGGTGACTATATGTAGAGAATAGGGAAGTTTTCCTTAGTGCTTTGTTTGTATTCTTGCTTGCTTTGCAAGATTTATCACCTCCTCTTTTAAATGATATTTGGATGGGATTTTATAAAGAACCATTGGTGATGGTTTGAATTTATTCATGCTATCCTAACATAATGAAGGATGGGAATCGAATGAAAATGATCGTTTGGGCTTAAAACGTAAATGGATAGGAGTGCTGAAACTGAGACACCCTAAGGTCCAGAACTATGGTTCAATTATGGAACTTTTAGCTTATAGGCTCGAGAACTAGGGGAATAGGATTGACCTTAAAAATATCATCTAGATAAGGTGGAATGACTATTCAAAAGGTTTTAGATGAATGATAATGACTGAAAAGGTATCTATAAGGGTCACAAGAGCATGTAAAAAGGAGTTATAGATAAGGTGTCACAAACCACACTCAAACTACCAATTTGGACATTTTATATGACGACATTTTATTCCCCTTTATTATAGTGATGCATCAAAGTGAAATACTAGGATAAAAGAAAAATAGAAAACGTACCTAAACATATGTGTGATGTTGAGTAATGTTAAATGATGTTGACTAATGTTGAGTGATGTTGACTAATGCTATGTAATGTTAGGTATGTGTTTTACCAAAATTAATATCTTGAATGGATCTAAGTGATAAATTCCTTGAGAGTGGCTTAAGAATACAAAGGTTGGCCTTTTAGCTCCATCGTCACCCACTAAGTGAAGTTATGTGGTCATGTGTATATTCATTGATGTTTGGACTAACTGTCCAATCCTTCTGAGTAGGTGGTTCAAGAATACAAAGGCTATCTATTCCTTTATCTCCATCATTTCCCATTAATTAAATATATGAATTGATAACAGTATGAATGTGCACCATATAAGATGGCTCCTGAAACCCATGAATGCTCTATAATTTGATAATGTGGCCTAGATAGTCAAATGTGTGTTAAGAACTAGGCCAATCTTAGCCACTCTGAAAGGTGGAGATTAGGATTGTATGAGATCCACTCCAAAATTGAGAACTAGGCTTATATGAAAGCCTCTTTGAAATGATTCCAATCACCTAAAGATGGAATAAGGCACATAATTTCCAATAACACCTAGGTAACACAATGAACTAGAAAGAAAATAAGGCAAAACACATTACCCCTAATAATTTGTGTTTGTAATATGGATTTTGATCTAAAAGTTGTACCAACTACCCAATCTAAAACTTGAAGCAAGATCTATCATGTCGTGTATGATTCCCCCTATATTTGGATACCTTGAGTAAAACTATATTGAAACTACTCAATATAAATAATACTATAGCTAACAAAACTATAACTGACCTTACCTTTCTATATATTTTTAGAAATTTTGAGTTTTTTGTTGTTTGGATAGGAGCACTAAAAAAATACACTTTGTTTTCTGGCACTGTGGTCCAAGTATAGTGCTCTTGTCCTTTACTATTTTTTATCACTATTTTGTATTCATCACTATCCTTTTGGTTTGCTCTACCTAGTTTGAATTTACAATTCTATTTTGAGTGTTCTAAAAATTATTTTTTGACTAGTAGAAGGCTCTAATCTATGAAATAAAACCCTTATTTGTTGCCCCCTCTTCTAAGGATAACAATGAAGACCCTAAAATGACTACCCTCAGAAGAAAGAGATATACAAGTGTTTTATGTTGCTAAATACATGATATAACAATGATAATCAAAAATATGTCTCAAGATATAGCATAGTTTGTATTGGAGGTTGTTAGATCAATAGGGGTATGCCTAGATAGATGTAAAAATGTAATAAAATTTGAAGTATACTGAACTTGAAGTTTAAATTTAGTTATTTTTTAGGTGTTAATTGTCAAGGAGGGATGGAGCATGATGTCTATCATGGCATCCAAGAAGGAAAGATAATGCATGATGTGGATCATGACATTGTAAACAATTGAGAAGCAAACAAGTAAAAAAGCATGCAAAGCAAGAAGAAAGAAGTATAAAAAAGAGGCCAAGGGGCCAAGAAAACATGGGACATGGGCACATGCCACTAAAACTATGAAAGCAATCATACAAGGCATGTTCAAATGCCACATAAACATTCAATTAAAAACAAGCAAGGTTGGCATGAGGGCCACAAGAATAGACAAGAGTATAAGAAAAGGACACTGGAAAATGTCCCAAGGCACACACAAGACAAAATAGGAAGTGAGAAATTCATTCCCATCTAGCTACTCAAAGTAATAAAGGAAGGAATGTAATGTTAGAAATACTATTGCATCTAACTAATCAAAGCAAGAAGTGAAAGTATGTAAAACATGTAGCATAAGACTAGGTAGATGTTAAGAAATACACAAGTACTATATACTAATGAGTGTCAATAGAATAATCTATGCAAGCTAGTAAGTAATGTACATTATCATGATAACTAGAGTGTGTGGTGTAGGAATGACATAACCTAGATGGTGTAGTCATGTAGAAGATTCCTTGGTGGGTTGATATGTCGATGTATGTCTCAAATGTAAAAGTAGGATGCCCCTCGATGGGTAGAGTGAATCAATCAAGGATATAGATGTTACTTCAGACGCTCAAAGAAGATCAAGTAAAGAATTGTAAAGTAGATAAATAGACAAATAATAGCATATAACAACAAAATTTAAGTCTAACATGGTAGTAGAAATGTAAAGCATGGATAATGCATACAGTGAAAATAATTTTGGTGTTTTGAGTTATTTGATTTTTTTTGTATTTTGAAATTTTGTATTGTTTTTGGTATTTTGAGTTATTTGTATGTTCTTATATTTTGAAAATAAGGTATTTATAATCAATCATAAGTAAACTATGTACAATAAATTTTAAAAGAAGCTATGTACAAGAAAGACTGAGAAGAAATGATACTAACCGATGAGTCTCATGAGAGACTCCCTATCATGTTGTCCTATGTCAAGGAGAGGGATTGTGCATGATCATGAATCATGATGGAAGGGTTGAGACTATAACTCTAAAAGCTATGTTTTTGTAAGTTCTCTTAAATGTCTATAGTGAAAATTAATTGCGGGGTCCCCTTATAACATTGAGAAGTTGATGTAACTATGGGGATCTTAGGGATCTATTTAGTAGTATAAACTCTCTAAAATATGCTATGTGTATAGGTATGAGACCTCAATGATACTTCCCTAGGTGTGAATACTATAGCTAGAAACTATATAGTGTCTTGAAACTATTACTAATGTAGTGGTCACTCTAAGAGAGGCCTCCATGGAAGTGTATGAATTCTTTATGTTGGTGAGGGAGGCCTCGACAGTGTCTAAATATCAATTAGAGGAAGAACTATAACTGGTGGAGGAGCTAAAACTAGTGACTATATAGTAGTATATGGCTCTGAAGTGGGGATTGGTAACTCATACAAAACTCCACCAAATATAACAATTTGATTAGTGTAAATGAATTTCATCCATCTATAAACTGTAGAAGGTACTACTCAAATTTTATGGGTCACAAATTGACGAAACAACATGTCAAAGACTCTTGCATTGGGAACACTAATAAATGGTGTGACCACATGTGTAGGTCCAACTAGTAGAGGAATTACAATTTCACCCAATGAACTCTATATGTTTCCACTACATCCACTGATAACTATGTCCATTAGGGTAATATCCTAATCTAAATATCCCAAATGCTAAAGTAATGTCATAGTGCACATGTTCACACTAGATTCATTGTCTATGATAACACTATGAATGAGATAATGATCAATTTAGGATTTGATAAAGAGTGCATGGCAATCTAAATCATCCTCAACTATATCCTACTTTGAGAAAGAGATTGAAGGTCTAACTAAAATATTGGAATTATACACACCAATCATGTTGCTCAAAGGATGTGGCTCCACTGAAGGTGTCTGGTATGTATTTGGTGAAGGGTGTGCATGATATGCATGGTGAACACCTGATTTATCCCCTATCTGTTGTTTAAAATGTTCTGGGAAAGGATTTGAGAAAATTTTTAAAGCCTTGTCTTATGTTTCCTTTGCTTGAGGAGGCTCAACTAGAGTTCTAAGATCAATGAGGTTGCCATCTATCAAATCTTTTATCTTGTGTTATAAACTAATGCATTTGTTCATTGTGTGGTTTGGTGCCCTATGAAAATCACAAAATACATTTTGATCATATCTACATGGAAGAGGATTTGTTTTATCAACTTCCTAAATAGGAGGGAGAGATATGATATTGCATTCCAATAGTTGTTATAATACTCTGGCTAGAGATACTGGTAGATTGGTAAGGGCTCACTAAAGAGGTGCTAATAAAACCACTCATTGAGGGGGTTTTGAATCTGTATTAACTATAGGTTCATTTTGAATTTTGTTATCATCAACTTTTACTTTGTATGGGACTTTGTTGTTACTCTGTTTCTGATATGCTTGTATACTTAAGTTTGCCCATTGAAATTAATTTGACTTCCCTTTCCTTTCGTGTACGACATAACTCAGTAAAGGAAGAGAATATTTTGAACATTATTGACTCATGTAAATTTAGTAAAAGACTCTATTTGAAGAGATCCTATAATTCTTGATCAGTCATGGGGCTAGTCATTTTAGCCAAGATAGTCTTATGTGTAATAACATAATCTATGAGATGCTCATTTGACCTTTGTTTTTGTTGTGAAATTTGGGCATAAGAAATATTTTCACCTATGCTAATGCGAAAATGAGCTAGGAACATGTTAGCTAAAGGATTTAATGTGTTGATCAACTGATTCAGTAGACTATAGAACCATTATAGAGCATAATCTTTTAAACTCTGTAGAAATAGCTTGGTTAATAACTAATCATTTGGCACGTATTCCAAGCATGCTACATGAAAAACTCTCAAGTGTGTCTCTAGATCACCCTTGACATAATATAGAGTGAGCTTGGGTTGAACAAAACCTGGTGGTAAGGGTGTAGAAACAATATGACGTGCCAATGGTGTATGAAGTAGAAAAAAAGAGTCCAAAGCCTATGTTGGTCTAGATGTACCTTGCTTAATATGTATCACCTTAGATTGAAGATATTTTATCTCTTACACAAGGATATCCACATCAGGAGACAATGATGTACTAGCCATAACTAGTGGTTTCTTATAAGAAGTTTGGGTTGCTATAGGGGTTGTTGAGACATAATTGCCCCCGTAGTGTCATTTACAATTAGTTGTTACGTGGTTTGAGAAGATTGACCATTGTTTGCTTTTTGTTGTTCTTGTAGTATTTTAAGCATATCATTTTGTATGTTAGGATGTTTAGTTAAAAGGTTTTGAAGTTATCTCTTATCAATTTCATCAAAACCAGTATATTGGGCCATTATTAAAGTAGGAAAATAAATTAAAAATGGATTGAATTTTTTACAATAAATTGTAATAAGCAAAATGTGATGGAAGGAAAGTAATAAATAAATGAAATGTAAAGTCCTAAAAATAGTAAACTAGAATATGTATAAAAAGGATACAATGCTCACAAACATGTAAGGTGATACCTCAAGAAGCAAAGGGATCTAGTAAATTGAACTAGGGTTTAAAATAAATAATTTTAAAAATTACTATGGTAAATTTTACAAATTAAATAGAAATTATGATTTATATATGTAGGAAAAATTATAAAAATACTATAAAAATTTATCAAATAATTTTTCTTAGGGTTTTTGTGTGTGAATGAAGTAAGTCAGGTTCACCAAATGATTTAACTATTTTGGGAATAATGGATTTTTATTCCTATTTTAGTTAAGGGTCTGGATTAATAAATTAATAAATAATATAGCAATAATTACAGTCATAATTTGTATAATTTATGTCTTTTTTACCTTTCTAAAAATAATAATAAATAAGGAGAAATATAACTTAGCTTGAAACTAGACTAAGATGACTAATATAGAGGTTGAAATTGGTTGTAAAAGGCTATGATAGTGTCATGAATCTCAATATATATTTCATTCAATGAAAGGATAGGATCACTAAAAACAAGACAATTCAAGGTGCTACGTTGTAGTCCACTCCTACCACTATTGTCTAAATTAGTCATAGAGACTTGAAGCTTTTTAAGTTTTTGCATTGTTCCTATGTGAGCCTATTTATGAAATCTTGAGTGTTGATTCATTATGAAACTCATTGTAGAGCTATTTTAATCTTCAAACCCTAACCCTCCATCATGCTTGATAAAAAAATCTTTGAATCACTTGAGAAAGGGGGATTAGTGTGTAAAATGCATTGAACATGTGATTCACACCCTTGTTGGCACACTGTCTACATACCAACACTCTATAGAGGGATCAAGCCATATGTAGTTCTCCCACCTAATGTGATTTGTGTAATTATGTGATGAATATGTACAAATGCTAAATTGAGAGTGCTTGAGGTAGTTACAGACTAGTATGAGGGTTTGAATGTGTTTACAGTTGTGTTGGGTGATTGTATGCAGAGAATAGGTAAGTTTGCCTTAGTGATTTGTTTGTATTCTTGCTTGCTTTCAAATATTTATCACCTCCTCTTATAAATAATATTTTTATGGG